>JAVJIF010008589.1:0-71843 GCA_038442645.1 Agave tequilana
TAGTTTGATGATGATTAACTCATGTAGTTATGTGTACTAATAATCTTGTGATTTTAGTTTCAGATCATTAGTCAAGTTATTAGTAGGTGATTGCTTCAACAAGATGATTTGGAAGCTACCCACATGTTGATTCAAGAGCCCAAGCGTCAAAGATCATATATAGCACTTGCTCGGTGGATCAAAGAGTTTTGGATCGAGTCGGCTTGGAGATTGCGCTCTACAAGAAGACATCGGTACCATAGTTTAGTTTTGGGTTTAGATCCTAATTGTAAAGATTAGAATAGTATGATAAGCTCAAGTTCACAACACACACGTATCATGTTTTGGTTTTTCGGTTTTTGGTTAACCGATCTTGGTTTGCATGAATAGATATTATATCAAAACAAGTTTACATGGTTTAATGTATATTAGATTTGTTCTATATACATGCATGCTTCAACTCTTAGACAAACTTACTTGATATACCTATTTCATGTGTTTATGTTTTGGTATTTCTAACAAAACATATTTTGGAATTAATGACAAAAACTATGATATGTATATGTTTCATGTATATAGGATTATATCTATATACATCATGCTTCAAAGTGTTTAAATATCATGTTTTTGTATTTGGAAGAGCTTTGGACAAAATGTATTTTCTATTCAAAAATCCAAGTTTTAGAAAATACAGTTTTGGTTTTTGGTAAAAATGATAAGACACAAAAATAGTTCATATTGATTGATATTTAAGCTAAACTTTTTACCACATGTTTATATATCAATGCAAAATGATAAAACTATTTTTGGTGATTTTTAGAAATGATAAAAGAATTTTTAAATATGTTTCTAACCCTGTTTTCAGGTCCAGGACTCAACCAGTCGACTAAACCAGGTATTAGTCGACTTGGCTGAAGTCCGGTCGACCGGGCCGGTCGACCGGACGTGCACAGATCTGTGCACGTCTGGAGTCCCTGAGACGATCGACCGGGCCGGTCGACGACTGAGAGCAGTTTGCTCTCTGTTTGGTTGGGTCGACCGGGCGGTCGACCGGTAGCTGTCAACGGTCAGAATATGACCGTTGGACGGTCGACCGGGCAGTCGACCGGCAGTGGTATTTTGGCCAAATCTGCTGCCAACGGCTAGTTTCCAGATTTGCCTATAAATACCCCATTTGCAAGAGTTTTTCAAAAAGATTTTTGTGCGAATTTTTCCATACTCTCTGGTGATTTTGCTGCAATAAAAAGAAGTTTTTGAACTTGAATTGAACAATCTTTTTGGTATTTTTGCTAGGGTTGGAAAATCAAAGAAGAGGGTTTTGGGAAAGCTTTTGATTGAACTTCACCATCTTGATTTCTATTGTTTTCCCAAGGATTTTTCTTTGTGATTCTGATTTCCATTCCATTGGTTTTCTCCACACTTGAGCTAAAATCTACTATCTTCTCTATAGGATTTTGTGTGGGAAAAAGATATTGTTTTGTGGTTGTTGTTTGAAACCACTAAGTTGTAAACCCAATTCTTGCTTTGTGCCATTTCCCTCATTGTGTTGAGGAGGTTGTGCAACTTGGGTTGTGAGGTATTTTGTGTAAGCTTGGTGCTAATCCCTCAAGTTGTGAGGTGATTGTTTGTTGGATTGGAGGAGTGCCTCAAGGAGGAGGTTGTGTTTGTAAGGAAGGGAGTTGGGAACTCCTTGTAATTGTGATTGCCCCAAATCCTCGGTGGAGGTTCCCTTTGTGGGAGTCCTTTGTGGACAAGCTAGTGGATTGGAAATCCTTCGTGTGTCGAAGGCGGGGATGTAGAGCTGGGTGCTCGAACCTCGAAACACATCTCGTTGTTTGCGCTTGATCCATTGACTCTCTCTCTATCTCTCTTTACTTTGTGCCTTGCAATTGTTTATATTGTGCATTCATATTTGCTTGGCTTGGTTGTGTGTGCATCATTTGTTGATCACACTTGAGTGTAATTTGCATTAAGTTTTTAAATTCCGCATTTAGTTCCTAGATTAGCATTGTCACCTATCACCCCCCCCTCTAGGTGACTTTTCAATTGGTATCAGAGCTAGTGCTCCTGATATTTAGGTTTAACCACCTAGGAGTAAGATCTTGGTTTGCTAATCTTCATTTGCATTGTTCATTTGCACTCATTTAGTTTGCTCTCATGGATAGCCCTCCTATGTTTGACCTATTAGACTTGATGTTTGGAAGGCCAATATGAGTAGGCATTTAAAATCACTAGGTCATCTAGTTTATCAAGCCTCCACCCAAGAATCATTCCCTAATAGTAGCAAGCATAAAAAGGCTAATGCATTAGCACTTAGAGCACTTAGAGCATCTCTAAATGAATTTCTTTTACCCGTTTTTGATCATTATGATTCGGCTTTTGCAGTTTGGAGCTTATTGACATCTCCCGAGCTTTCAAGGATTATCAACAAGATGAGGAGATCTAAGAGAGAAAAGTCCGAAGAGCATTGCTTCATGGTCAAAGGGAAGAACTCCCTTGAGGTACAATCGGATTCTCAAATAGATGATAGCTCTAGTTCCTATTGTCATGGATGTTTTGAAGTTCAAACTTTAAATTTGGAACTTGCTCAAAAGCTTGAAAATTTATTGGAAAAACACAATCTTTTGAAAGAAGACAATCTTGTTTTAAAAAATGAATTAAAGGATTTGTGTTCAAATTTTGAATTGGTTTTGCAAGAGAAGGAAGAGATCACTAGTGAATGTGACTCACTAAGATCTCAACTAGACCTTGCCCTTAATGAGATTGAAGTTTTAAAAAGCAAAAATGATTGTGATGATGTTGTGAAGCACAATGAGATTTTATCTTCAAAATTGGATCTTACTTTTAAAGATAATCTTGTTTTGAAAAATAAAATTGATTCAATTTCAAAAGAGTTGGATTTGGTTTAAAGAAAAATGAATCTTTGAAAATAGAAATTGATTCTCATGTCTGCCATGCTAGTATAGCTTCCTCTTCTTCTTGCACACCTATTGCATGCTCCACTTTATCTTCTACTATTGAAAATGACATAAATGTTTTGAAGAAAAGTGTTGATTGTTTGGGCTCCACTTTGAGCCAATGCACATTGAATCATTCACGTTTGGAAACCTTGGTTCGCAAGAAACAAGGTCCATCTTTGCATGCACACCCTACACGGCATACACATGCTTTCCACGGACACAAACATGACATGTATGCTCATGTGTACACATGTACACATTGTGGCCGAAAAGGCCATCTTGCTAGATTTTGTTATGATCGTATTTATCATGAAAATTTAGCAACTAATCTTGTTTGGGTTAGAAAGGATACTAACCCCCGTGGACCCAAAAGAAAATGGGTACCAAAAACCACCTCTTTGACTTTTGATGTAGGTGGAAGCTCTCGCATCACGTGAGGGTATTGGTGCCTTGAGGTGGATGCGTTCTAAGCTTAAAAGAGAACCAATTTGATGCTTCACTCTCAAGGAGATTTGGTGGGAGGACCACCGTGGTTTGGAGAACTAGAGATGCACCTTCATCGGTTTTGGTATCATTCTCTAACTCCCATTATTTACATGCTTTTTCATGTTCATCAATTTATAGCATTTCTTGTTTTATTGTTCATTATGCTTATGTCATGTAAATTAGATTAGTGATATACATGTTTAGTTACTTGAGCACCCATGCTTTATATGGATCTTATCTTTGTGTCTCACCTTGTTTAGTACTATCATGTATGCCCTAGATCTAATGTACATGCATATACATAATGATCTTATGGATGTTTATGATTTTTGTTTTATTTACCATGTTTTATTGCTTCATGATTAGTATGTTAAATGCCATGTTTATTAGACCTTGACATGCATGTATAGCTTTTGAGACACCCATGTTTAGGATGGACCCATATTTTGTGTTCTCTTTATGTTTAGCTATCATGTTAATCATAGATCTAATGCACATGTCTTTGTCATGCTAATTGATTAAGATAAGAAAGGATAGTGCTAATAAATGGCGCCAATAATCCCCGGCAACGGCGCGATTTTGATTAAGATAAGAAAGGATAGTGCTAATAAATGGCGCCAATAATCCCCGGCAACGGCGCCATTTTGGTTGGACGGGAAAAAGGTGTTGTATTGTGGAGTATAATTTGCACACAAATATATTCAATTGAAAGAGAGATAAGGTTTAGAAACAACCTCAAGTGCTTAGATCACTCCACAAATGTATTCAATATGTTCAATGTACCCTTTCCTATCTCCGTTATAGCATAGGGCTATACCGAGTCGATTCTCAGGGAGAGCTAGCGATAGAAGCGTTACGGTCCGTAGTGAAGAAAGTAAACGAGAATTCTTCTATGCTTATAAGAATAAAAACAAATGGGAAAATGAAACGAAAGAATGGATGGATATGTTCATGATGGAAAAGTGGAAAGAAATCAAAGAAGATTGGATTTGGACTAACAACTAAAAAGAAAGTGAACTTGAAGAAGCAAACCATGACTAGCTTACCTTACTACCTTACCAACACTTACTAAACTCCGTGATAGTGAAGGCGTGCCTCATGTTGATTTCATCGGCGTAGGTTTGTCTTGCGTGTTGATCTAATTACTTTCTCATGTAGATGAAGGGTGGTTTAACCCATCGGAGAAGAGAAGACCATCCAACTTGCAAGATGAACTAAAGCAATCACCCATGAGTTAGTGAAGATGGCAAGGCTAGTGGTTAGCTAGTACATGGTAGAAAAATTAGCTACAAGCCATTAATGAAGAAAAGCAAAGCATGAAGTAAATTGCAAGAAAGTAAAGAAAGCAAGTAAAGAAAGCAATTAAACTAGAACCAAGCTCAAGTAGAGATGAAGAGAATGGATGAATCCTTGCTCCTCAAGTTGTCACCCCTTGATTACACAAGCTCTCTCTCTCTCTCTCTCTCTTACAATCTCTCTCTTGCAAAGATTTCTAGGGAAGAAGAAGAGGGATCTAAAGAACTAAAACCTAGAGAAAAACCTATGAAAATTACAACAACTAACAATTTCTCCTCTCTTCTCCATTCAGTCTTTTCTCGCAGGTCAGGTGCAGATATTTATAGGCTGAGAGAGAAGCTTCAAGAGCCCTTTCTGTTGGCGCAAAATCCGGATCTCAACGGCCTTGGATCTGCCGCGAGCGCGCGGCAAGGGCGCGGCAAAACGGATTCTGTTGGGAAACAGATTTCTGTTGTAGGTTGGTTGCGAGGTTGTTATCCACGTGGCCTTCTAGAATGTTCAATTGGCGCGCGGATCTCTCTGGATCTTGGATTCAAATTTGGGCTTTATCTTGATCTTGGATTTAATCCCTTTAATTATTGCTAATTAAAGTAATTATTTGGCTTTCTCTCCATTAGAGTGTGAACCTGCAAATATATAGAGAAGATGAGTAAAAATCATATATTTATTAACTAAATGTATGGGAATTATGTGGTAAAATATGCACATTTGTATACCAATCACACCCCCACACTTATTCTTTTGCTCGTCCCGAGCAAAGAAAAAGAAAAACTATACTACCAATTTTATTACACCACTTTCGCAGGTGACGCGATTGCACTGAGCATGTGCAACAAGCCGTTAAACCTCTAGGTTACCCTAGAGGAGGAGTGTTGTCTCCTGAGGGTTTTCAGCGGATTACACCCACAAAATCCATAAAGAAAGAAGACAAATGTTAGTATTTTGAAAACGCATTTGAAAGAGAGACATGTTTCGAACTATTTTTGCAAAAATATAAGTGATCTTAGGTCATAAGTCCACCTAATCATTCTTCCTTAAACTTAGTCTCCATGCAAGATCTTATCTTCAATTAAGGTAAGAGTTCAAAATTGGATTGAATACTTTATCTTTCATAAAACCTAGATAATATGCACACCGTGTTCAGTGAAAATTTCTGGGATTTCAACTCCAACCATCAAGCCATTTATTTATATATATATATATATATATTTTTTTTTTCTGCTTTTTTTTCTTCCCTTAGTTTAGGCTTTCTAGTTTACCCTTGTAGCGAGCCTTTAACCGATGACTCCCAAACCAGACGGTCTTAGGGCACCAGATGAGAAAACATCCCTCGGGTTTAAGGTCTCGAGTAAAAAAGGCCACAAAACTAAAGGGGATTATTTATTTCCTTTACCACCGTTAGGCGTGAATAATCATGCTTCTTGAGGTACAATTCTCCAGCTTAATAGGCGATGTTTTATATATTTTTTTTCTTTTTCTTCTTTTTTTTTTTATTTATATGGCATTTTTGGTCTTTGTCTCCATCCCAAGAAATGTGTAAGTGTAAAGTGCATATTATCTAAGGCAAAAAATTCGAGATAAAAATATCTCACCAATTTTTCTTACTTAGCCTATAATTTCAAGCAAGATCTATTATTTCAACTAGGTTTAAGATGTCATAATTAAGGCTTTCTTAATTCCTAAGATACATCTTAATTTTCTTAAAAATAGATCTAAACTTTGTCTCTTATTTCAAAAAGTTTTATTTTTATATTTTATTTTTATTTACTAAAAGTAAAATCTAAAAGAAAATAGAAAATCTATAAAGAAAGGTAAAATCTAAAAGAAAATAAAAACCTAAAAAGAAAATGAAAATCCTATGTTAGTAAACCCTCCCCCACACTTATTTCATGCATTGTCCTCAATGCATCATGATATATGTATGCATGAAACAAAAATGAAGAGGGAAGGAAAAAAATTACCTTAAGGTGGTGGTTCCGGTGGTGGTCTGATTGGTCCACGAAACATGGCCCAATCATTATTACGTTGGGTTTTGAGGAACCCACCAGAAATATAATGAATATGACCCACTAAAAAGATGAATCCATGAAAGATTTTTATTAAGTACATGACCCCATCTAATTTCCATTTTCCATAATTAATTTTGGAGTCAAATTTGTCAAGATCCTTGTCCCAGAATGGTGTATGGAATGATAGAATGGTTGACTTGGACTCAGGAAGGACAGGAATTGATACCGACTCAGGAATGTGATGTAAGTCAAGTAAAGGTTCAGGAGTCGGAATGAGTTCAGGAATTGGTTCCAAGTCAAGAAATTGAAACTCAAATCCACAATCATTTCCCCCAGATGGAATGTGACTATCTAGGATTAGTGATTCAAGTTCAGGAGGGTTGGGAATCAAAACTGACTCTAAAATATTACTCAAATTGGGTAACAAAACAGGAGTTAATAATGATTCAGGTATTTGAACTAAATCACAAACTTGAGGGTCAAAGTCACATTCCACATTGAGTTCAATATCAAAAATGAAGAACTTGCCAATTTGTCAATGGGATTTTCAGAAGTGTATAATTGGTCAAGTTCAAGATGATCCTCAAGGATGGGTGATTCAATTTCATTATGAATTGGGACAGGATCCAAGGTTGACTCCGGGAAAAGATTGATGTCAGGTAAAGATACCGGAGTCATTATTGAATCAGGAAAAAGAATTGAATCACTAAGTTGGAGTTCAAGATCACATTCCTCATGTAGTTCAATTCCACAAAAATGAGAACTTGCCAATTTATCAATGGGATTTCAAAAGCAATGAATTGGTCAAGTTCAACATGATCATCAAGGAAGATTGGTGATTCAATTTCACAATGGATGGGTACTGGATTCAATAATGACTCGGGAAATGAAGTAAATTTATGTGAAGACACCGAAGTCATAATTGAATCAGGAAGTAGAATTGAATCATCAAGTGGAAGTTCAGGATCATGTTCATGTTCAAGTTCAATTTCAGTAAAAGGAAAACTTGCCAAAATGTCAATGGGATCTGAAGTTTGGACAAGTTCAGGTGAGTGTGCTGAAATTGAATCTTGATTTCCAAAATGACAAGAGTCTTGGGTCATATCAATAGAGTGTGGCATAATTGAATTGGTCAAAGGTTGATAGGATAGAGTTTCCTCATTCCTAAGAAGGTTATCCAATTGACTCAATTGTTCTTTCACTCTATTGAAAGACTCGGTATGTACTTTTTGCATTTGTAACAAAGACTCCTTCAAGCTATCTATACTCTCATCTTGACTTGATGTATATCCAAATGGTTGCTCTAAAATGGGAGTATAGGAATCTTGAAATTGGAAATTTGGTGAAAAGTGTGAGTCAAAAATGTGTGGTGATGGAAGAGTGGACTCACACAAGAGATCTTTACTCGTTTCCATGACAAATGGTTGTTCATTAGGAAAAGGTGGAACTGAGTAAGACTCTTGAAAATACGGTGGAATTGGAGAGACAAATGGTTCTTGAAGTTTTTGCTCGACTCTCTGTAAATTGGCTTCTATACTCCTTAGTAACTCAGATTTTTTTTCAATTGGAGGTTCAGAAAAAGGAGTATATGAAGCGGAATCAGGACATGAATACTGTGGACAAGGTGAATATGGTGGACAAGGAATTTGAGAATTTGACTCGGGGTACGTGAATCCCAATTACTCGGTGAAGAGTTGAAATTATTATGGAAATTATAGTTATTAGATGGGAGGTATGGGTCATATTGATTCGGATAAGGCCAACCCGGTGTATTTGGTTGGTGCATATTATAAAACGCCGGGTTGGAATTATCCGAATCAAATGGAGTTGGTGTGAAATATGGATTCATGTTCGGATTGAAAGAATTATTATTGTTGAATTCCATATCACAAACAATCACAAACAAAAAAGAAAAAATCAAACAACAAACAAAAAGAAAAGAAAAAAAATCAAAACCAAGCCAAAAGAATGGTTGACCTAGACCTAGACGACTCCTAACTGATTAGACTGTCCACGGGAGGTTTAGTGTAGACTTTGACCACAAGCTAATCAGCCAGGAAAGGTCAAGGTTGGTGGGAGGTTTTCCGTCAGAGACGTTCCTTAATTAAGTAACCACCAACCTTCGGGCTTTCGGCCCTCAATCCCTTTCCTAGACACTGATTTTGCAAGAGTCTATTTCCAACACTTTTCCCCCTTAGGATAATCTCCTAGATGAGTCCGAGATGTCCCTAGGGCCAACGTCTATTTTTTTATTAAATTAGGCTTGGGTTAGTGAGTGCTGGGATGGGGTTTTTGGGCTAAGGAAAGGGTAATGAAATCCCCCACCTTATCTTATTTATGGGTTATGCCCTTAAAATGAATTGTGCAAGTGTACAAAAATATATAACTAGAATTCACTCAAAGCATGAAAATCAAGCAAGAGATGATTCCTAGTCTACATGCAATGCAAAACGTACCTTGCCTCCAGCACTCTTCAACAGTAAAAGTAAAGGAATTGAAAGACACGTGCCTAGAATGCAAATGTCTAAACAATTTTTAACAATTTCAACCAATTTTTTACTGTTGATTAAATTAGCAGGTAATAGGTGAAAAATACAGGAATTCAAGTATAGCAGCAGATGTATTTTGCAGAATCAGAGCCCCTGCAGAAATTTTGTGAGTAGTCAACTCAGGATTGCCGCAGATCCGCGGCAAAAACCAGGATTCCGCGGCAAAACTGAGGGATCCTGGTCTCTGCTTTCGAGAGCAGAGGCCCAAGTCCACTTATATGTCACTGCAATTAAAATTTTCCTGTTCTTCAACCTGTAACCCTGCAACAGAGAAGAAGATTCGTTTAGTTCTTCACTTTAAAGAAAATCCGTTGCTCTCCCCGGCAACGGCGCCATTTTGATTAAGATAAGAAAGGATAGTGCTAATAAATGGCGCCAATAATCCCCGGCAACGGCGCGATTTGATTAAGATAAGAAAGGATAGTGCTAATAAATGGCGCCAATAATCCCCGGCAACGGCGCCATTTTGGTTGGACGGGAAAAAGGTGTTGTATTGTGGAGTATAATTTGCACACAAATATATTCAATTGAAAGAGAGATAAGGTTTAGAAACAACCTCAAGTGCTTAGATCACTCCACAAATGTATTCAATATGTTCAATGTACCTTTCCTATCTCCGTTATAGCATAGGGCTATACCGAGTCGATTCTCAGGGAGAGCTAGCGATAGAAGCGTTACGGTCCGTAGTGAAGAAAGTAAACGAGAATTCTTCTATGCTTATAAGAATAAAAACAAATGGGAAAATGAAACGAAAGAATGGATGGATATGTTCATGATGGAAAAGTGGAAAGAAATCAAAGAAGATTGGATTTGGACTAACAACTAAAAAGAAAGTGAACTTGAAGAAGCAAACCATGACTAGCTTACCTTACTACCTTACCAACACTTACTAAACTCCGTGATAGTGAAGGCGTGCCTCATGTTGATTTCATCGGCGTAGGTTTGTCTTGCGTGTTGATCTAATTACTTTCTCATGTAGATGAAGGGTGGTTTAACCCATCGGAGAAGAGAAGACCATCCAACTTGCAAGATGAACTAAAGCAATCACCCATGAGTTAGTGAAGATGGCAAGGCTAGTGGTTAGCTAGTACATGGTAGAAAAATTAGCTACAAGCCATTAATGAAGAAAAGCAAAGCATGAAGTAAATTGCAAGAAAGTAAAGAAAGCAAGTAAAGAAAGCAATTAAACTAGAACCAAGCTCAAGTAGAGATGAAGAGAATGGATGAATCCTTGCTCCTCAAGTTGTCACCCCTTGATTACACAAGCTCTCTCTCTCTCTCTCTCTCTACAATCTCTCTCTTGCAAAGATTTCTAGGGAAGAAGAAGAGGGATCTAAAGAACTAAAACCTAGAGAAAAACCTATGAAAATTACAACAACTAACAATTTCTCCTCTCTTCTCCATTCAGTCTTTTCTCGCAGGTCAGGTGCAGATATTTATAGGCTGAGAGAGAAGCTTCAAGAGCCCTTTCTGTTGGCGCAAAATCCGGATCTCAACGGCCTTGGATCTGCCGCGAGCGCGCGGCAAGGGCGCGGCAAAACGGATTCTGTTGGGAAACAGATTTCTGTTGTAGGTTGGTTGCGAGGTTGTTATCCACGTGGCCTTCTAGAATGTTCAATTGGCGCGCGGATCTCTCTAGATCTTGGATTCAAATTTGGGCTTTATCTTGATCTTGGATTTAATCCCTTTAATTATTGCTAATTAAAGTAATTATTTGGCTTTCTCTCCATTAGAGTGTGAACCTGCAAATATATAGAGAAGATGAGTAAAAATCATATATTTATTAACTAAATGTATGGGAATTATGTGGTAAAATATGCACATTTGTATACCAATCACTAATCATATGGTTGTCTATGACTTTTTGTTTTGATACTTCATGTTTTGATTATTATGTTTATCTTGTTGTTTATGATTCCCGTTTCATGCTTCATGTGTTGACTACTTGCTTGAATGATGGTTTTCATTAAGACTAGGATTTATACTTGTACAACTAGTGAGCTACAAATAGACCTTTATATATGTTTGTGCTTGAACGCTCATTTGTATTCACTTGATGTACTAGTATAGTCTAGTTTTGATGATTCTTGCATTTGACTTGTATTCATCATTTTACATATTTTATTTTAACTTCATGTATATGTCCATCTTGTCCAAACTATCATTTATACATATACATCCTTGAGCCACGTGCCTTCATGCATATACTTTTGTGGACTCATTATGTTTAGGATATGTATGTATACTTTAGTTTGTACATGACATATATATGCCTTGAAGTTTAAATCGTTTGGATGAATTTTATGTTTGCTAAGTGATTTCACATGTATGATGAATCTCATATTTTTAAGATGACTTCAATTGGTGATTTCACATGAATTTTATGTTTTTAACATTGAGCTTGATTGTCCATTTTCATGTTGATATGTTTCTCACAACACTTGTACACTCACCTTATTTAATGTTTTCTCATGACTTAGCTTTCATGAGTATAAATTGTGCTATATGGTTTATGAGTGTTTCGTGATCATGTGATTTTCATGTTTCATGAAATATCTGTTGGTTTTGTCCATTGTTTGAAGGATCTCGTACTAGTTGATCCATATAACTAGTTGTGATATTCTTCCTTGGTAGTAGTTTTCAAACATACTATATTTGCAAATCTATTTTTGAAAACCCTACCATCAATGGGTGGTTGGATGGGAGATCATGTTCATGTTTACTTTAAAATGAAAACCATTTGAAACTTGTCCATGATTGGGAGGTATAGGTTATATGATGTATACACTTGATCTTATTGTTGTTTCATTTGGTATCATTGAATTCTTTCAATTGGTATCAATTTTGACATTTCTTGTATACTCATATATTTTCATATATGTATGCTTGCATTTCAAAGAATATCAAATTTCAATTGGTATCTAATTTTCATACATATACATGTTTTATTTGTGCTTACTATATCCCTATATCTTTAAGCACAAATCTTGTTTATGATGATAAGCTTGAGATTCAACTTTGTTTCAATTGATTTAGTTTTCAATTGGTATCTTAACTCGAGCCTTATCATAGTTTTTATTGGTATTTCATAAAGGGGGAGAAAATCTGGTATTTTTTTTCAATTGATTTTTAGTATTCCACTCCCTTGCTTTATGATAGAAAATAATTTCAATTGGTAATAATTTCAATTGGTGTCAAAATCATATGTGTTTATATGTTTAATACTTCGGTATTAAAGATCTATGTTTAATTTCAATTGGTATCAACATTCATGTTTAGAAATTCAAAATTTGTTATGTTTAATTTCAATTGATATCAAGATTGTTTATTTTTCAATTGGTATGTTGTTTACTTATCAATTGGTATCAAGATTTTTATTTTTCAATTGGTATGTTTTCATTTTTTAATTGGTATCAATATGCACTTCCTTGACACATTTTCTTCTAATTGGTGTTTAGACAAAAAGGGGAGAACATCCCTTGTTTTTGATTCCTTGTTTTGAATATAAAAAGAATATTTTTTTATTAGTTTTGTTTTTTTTTAAACCCCTTTGTTGATGATTGACAAAAAGGGGGAGAAGAATTTGAGTTTATATGCATGTTTACATATGCATGTTTTATGTTTTTAATGTTTTTATTATAAGTTCAATTGGTATCCAAGGCATTATTTAAAGAACATGTTTAGTTTGCTTAGTTTTGGTATCAAGGGCTTGTATAAGAGATCATTAGTTTTGTTTTGTATATATATTGTGTTTAATTGGTATCTAGAGCATGTTATGTTTAGTTTAATTGGTATCAAGAGCATGTTTATTTTTTAAATTGGTATTAAATATTTTCATTGGTATCAAGAGCATGTTTTTTTTAAATTGGTATTAAAGATTTTCATTGGTATCAAGAGCATGTTTATTTGTTTTTACTAATAATTGGTATCAAGAGCATGTTTATTTGTTTTGCTAATTGGTATCTAGAACATGTTTATTTGCTTTATAATTTCATTGGTATCTAGAGCCATTTATTAGTTGTTTATCCTATGCATGAGTTAAGGGGGAGCTTCTTTGAAGCTTAACTTTAATCCATGCATATATAACTCCATGAGTTTTGTCATCATCAAAAAGGGGGAGATTGTTGGCCCAAAGGCCTTCCACTCTAGTTTTGATGATGATTAACTCATGTAGTTATGTGTACTAATAATCTTGTGATTTTAGTTTCAGATCATTAGTCAAGTTATTAGTAGGTGATTAGCTTCAACAAGATGATTTGGAAGCTACCCACATGTTGATTCAAGAGCCCAAGCGTCAAAGATCATATATAGCACTTGCTCGGTGGATCAAAGAGTTTTGGATCGAGTCGGCTTGGAGATTGCGCTCTACAAGAAGACATCGGTACCATAGTTTAGTTATGGGTTTAGATCCTAATTGTAAAGATTAGAATAGTATGATAAGCTCAAGTTCACAACACACACGTATCATGTTTTGGTTTTTCGGTTTTTGGTTTAACCGATCTTGGTTTGCATGAATAGATATTATATCAAAACAAGTTTACATGGTTTAATGTATATTAGATTTGTTCTATATACATGCATGCTTCAACTCTTAGACAAACTTACTTTGATATACCTATTTCATGTGTTTTATGTTTTGGTATTTCTAACAAAACATATTTTGGAATTAATGACAAAAACTATGATATGTATATGTTTCATGTATATAGGATTATATCTATATACATCATGCTTCAAAGTGTTTAAATATCATGTTTTTGTATTTGGAAGAGCTTTGGACAAAATGTATTTTCTATTCAAAAATCAAAGTTTTAGAAAATACAGTTTTTGGTTTTTGGTAAAAATGATAAGACACAAAAATAGTTCATATTGATTGATATTTAAGCTAAACTTTTTACCACATGTTTATATATCAATGCAAAATGATAAAACTATTTTTGGTGATTTTTAGAAATGATAAAAGAATTTTTAAATATGTTTCTAACCCTGTTTTCAGGTCCAGGACTCAACCAGTCGACTAAACCAGGTTATTAGTCGACTTGGCTGAAGTCCGGTCGACCGGGCCGGTCGACCGGACGTGCACAGATCTGTGCACGTCTGGAGTCCCTGAGACGGTCGACCGGGCCGGTCGACCGACTGAGAGCAGTTTGCTCTCTGTTTGGTTGGGTCGACCGGGCGGTCGACCGGTAGCTGTCAACGGTCAGAATATGACCGTTGGACGGTCGACCGGGCGGTCGACCGGCAGTGGTATTTTGGCCAAATCTGCTGCCAACGGCTAGTTTCCAGATTTGCCTATAAATACCCCATTTGCAAGAGTTTTTCAAAAAGATTTTTTGTGCGAATTTTTCCATACTCTCTGGTGTTTTTGCTGCAATTAAAAAGAAGTTTTTGAACTTGAATTGAACAATCTTTTTGGTATTTTTGCTAGGGTTTGAAAAATCAAAGAAGAGGATTTTTGGGAAAAGCTTTTGATTGAACTTCACCATCTTGATTTCTATTGTTTTCCCAAGGATTTTTCTTTGTGATTCTGATTTCCATTCCATTGGTTTTCTCCACACTTGAGCTAAAATCTACTATCTTCTCTATAGGATTTTGTGTGGGAAAAAGAGATTGTTTTGTGGTTGTTGTTTGAAACCACTAAGTTGTAAACCAAATTCTTGCTTTGTGCCATTTTCCTCATTGTGTTGAGGAGGTTGTGCAACTTGGGTTGTGAGGTGTTTTGTGTAAGCTTGGTGCTAATCCCTCAAGTTGTGAGGTGATTGTTTGTTGATTGGAGGAGTGCCTCAAGGAGGAGGTTGTGTTTGTAAGGAAGGGAGTTGGGAACTCCTTGTAATTGTGATTGCCCCAAATCCTCGGTGGAGGTTCCCTTTGTGGGAGTCCTTTGTGGACAAGCTAGTGGATTGGAAATCTTTCGTGTGTCGAAGGCGGGGATGTAGAGCTGGGTGCTCGAACCTCGAAACACATCTCGTTGTTTGCGCTTGATCCATTGACTCTCTCTCTATCTCTCTCTTTACTTTGTGCCTTGCAATTGTTTATATTGTGCATTCATATTTGCTTGGCTTGGTTGTGTGTGCATCATTTGTTGATCACACTTGAGTGTAATTTGCATTAAGTTTTTAAATTCCGCATTTAGTTCCTAGATTAGCATTGTCACCTATTCACCCCCCCTCTAGGTGACTTTTCAGTTCTCTCATCAATGAGAGGTTCAATAAATTCTTTGGTGATGGATTTGGCAACTCTAACTCCTAGGAATTTTAGTAATAGGTTCATTTTGACCTTCCAAATGGGGAAGTTCAACCCATCAAATTTGGGTGGGGACTTGATGCTAGAAAAGTCAACTAATGCCATGAATACAAGTAAAGTGCACAACAAATAATAAATGCAACAAATAGATATAGCCAATAATAAGCATCTCCCTAAGGTGGTTAAACCAAATGCTAGGGTTAGGCTCTGATACCAATTGAAATCACCTAGAGGGGGGTGAATAGGTGATCGCTATACTAAGTGGCAAATAATACGAATTAAAAAACTAATTAACAATAAACAATAACAATATTAAAACTTGCAAGGAAGTAAACAAATAATAGTGCAAGTAAAGGAGAGAGAGAGAGTTTAGAGATAAGTGGACAATCGCAAACACGAAAATACGTTTGGAGGTTCGAGTCACTGCTCTACGTCCCCGTCTTCAACACGATGAAGGATTTCCACTATGCTTGATCCCACTGGATCGTCAATACAAGTTCTCAGTAGAACTCTTCGGACACACTTGTCCTCTCTCACAGTGCCGCAACACCGACTTAGAGCTCACTAGCTCGCTTGAGGCTACAACCTCTACAACTTCTCAATATGAGGAAACGGTGATCAACACTTGATTACAAACAAAGCTCACATGCACAATCCTATAACCAAGATGAGGAGATGAAACTTTAGGGATTGTGTGCTGCTAAAACAAGTAGAGAAGAAGAGGGGAAAGCTTCAAGTTAAAACAAAAAGGATTGAAAATTTGGCTCAAGAAAATTCTTTTGCTAAAAGGCTAGACTTTGAGAAATTTTGATTTTACTCTTGTAAATCTTGTATTTGAGTTGTAAAACAAATTTATAGGGGATGAAAACAGGGTTAAACAAGCCAAGATATTCGTTTGGAGAAGCCCCAACAAAATGCAAACAAAAATATAGTCGTTGGAATCTGTCAGCAGACTCTGGCTGCTGTCAGTCGACCGGACCGGTCAACCGCCAACGGTCAGATTTTCGACTGTTGGGAAAGCGGTCGACCGGGCGGTCGACCGAAGTCCCAAACAAAGAGTGATCACTCTCTGTCGGTCGACCGGACCGGTCGACCGGAACAAACAGAGAGCTCTGCTCTATCTGCCGGTCGACCGTCCCGGTCGACCGATGTGCACAATGCACATTGGTGCATGTCGGTCGACCGCCTGGTCGACCGACAGAGCAGTTCTGTCTGCCAGCGGTCGACCGTGCAGTCGACCGGACAAGGCCAATTTACAGTTTTGAAAAACTTTTTGAAGTGTTAAATTTTTCGATAAATTTTCTTTAGATGGGTAGATACAAAATCAAGTTCTAGGGCTTGGAAAGATCGTAGTGTGATCATAGATCACCACCAAAATAATTTGAACTTATATTTTGATAAAAAAAATTCTTTTTCTAATCTAAAAACCGTTTTTCCAAAAACTTCTTTTTCCAAAAACCGATTTTTCCAAACTTCGTATTTCTGAAACTTGATAAGAAATTTTGTCACAAAATTTTGTTTGAAAGCATGAAGCAATATCAAATGTGTGTGTGGCAATCCCAAGGTTATCAACCTCTATCATCTCGGTTTTGACAAATAGCTATAAATCCTAACCAAAAATGAAAAATGTAAAGATACAAATCTTGTATTAGTCTTCTCAATCTTTGTTTGATCCTGGAGCTCTTCTAGTGTGCTCGGCTCTGGGATCTAAATCTTCGCGGCTTCCAAACGTGAGTCTTGTGTAGGAGCCGTCAATCAACCTATGTTTTTACCTGAAACTCATTTAAAATAATCTTGTTAATTCCTAACTTTATATGATTTGTAATCGTCAAAACTTAGGGCTAATGACCATTGGGCCAACAGTAGAGCGGTCCAATGATCATCATTAGGGTTACTAGCGTATCTACTTAATTTACTTACAGCGTAAGAAATATCGGGTATAGTGAAATTCATTAAATACATTAGACTTTCGATGATTTGAGAATACTCCAACTGTTGTGTTCCAGTTCTTATATTTTTGCGAAGGTGGATGTGTGGGAGAAAAAATTTGTATTCTCTTTTATCCCATGTCTATCATCTTATTCACGTGATGAGACTGAAATAGACTGACTCCATCTGGTGTTCTTGTAATTTTAATTCCTAAAATTATATCAGCAACCCCCATATCCTTCATGTCAAAATTGTCGGATAGCATACGTGTTGTAGACTTAATAACTTTAATATTAGTTCCAAGTATCAAGATGTTGTCTACATAAAGACAAACAATGATATATGTATTTTCAACTATCTTAGTATAACACACTTATCGTATTCATTGATAGTGATTCATCTTTGATCATGACACAATCGAATTTCTCATGCCATTATTTTGGAGCCTGTTTTAAACCGTATAAGGATTTGACCAATTTACACACTTTATGTTCTCAGCCCTTGACTATAAATCCTTCAGGTTGCTTCATATATATTTTTTCATTGAATTGACGATTTAAAAATACAGTCTTAACATTCATTTGAAGGATATTTAAATTGTACAATGCTGCAATCACAATTAACATCCGAATGGATGTTATTCTTATTACTGGCTAATAAGTATTGAAATAGTCAAGTCCTTCTTTTTATCGATAACCCTTGGCTACTAACATATCCTTGTATTTATCGATAGATCTATCGGGTCTTAATTTTCTTTTAAAAATCCACTTACTCCCGGCCTGGAGACAAGTTTGCCAAATCCAAAGTATGGTTGTATAGGATGGATTTTATTTTGCTATTTATAGCTTCTTTTCACATTTGTGCTTCTGGATAGACATAGCCTCTTTAAATATTTTAGGCTCGCTTTCAATCGCATAGGCTATGAAGTATGGACCGAAAGTGAGAATCATGGTCTCTGACTTCTTCTTGGTTCAACTTTCGCATTAACTGTTGGTTCATTGGGTCCTTTGTCCATGAACGTTGTTTTATATGTTCTTTTCCCAGAAGTCTTCTTCTTCCCGTTTGTATAAAAAGATATCTTCAAAGAACACAACATCTCTTAATTCGATAATCATGTCTACATAAGTATGATTATTTTTTATTTGTGTACCAGAAATCTATAGGCATTGTCATTCAAGGTATAGCCTATGAAAACACAGTCCATTGTCTTTACTCCCAACTTAGTCTTTTAAGTAGTGGTGCCAGTACCTTTGCAAGGCACCCCCCACATTTTGAGATAATGGTAGGAAGGTGCCCTACTATGCTAAAGCTCAAAAGGTATAAGACTAAGTTTCTTATAGTGTACTTTGTTTAGAATATAATTCGCAGTTAACAGAGCTCCCCCCCAAGTTTTTTGGTGCTTTACAACTTACAAGTATGGAATTAATCATCTCCTTCAAAGTTCTGTTCTTTCGTTCAGTAATTCCATTCTGCTGAGGAGTATATGATGTTGTAGTTTGATGAATTATATCAAATTTAGCACATACTGAATTTATTTGATTCATATTCTCCGTCTCGATCGAATTTTAGAATTTATATTCTTGTTGAGTTGATTCTCAACCTCAACTTTATATGTTATAAACATACTCATTATCTCATCCTTACTGTTTACAAGATACACATAACAGTATCTTGTACAGTCATCAATAAAAGTAAATAAATACTTTTTCTCGTCTCTTACTGGCGCAAACTTCAAGTCACATAAATCTCTATGTATTAACTATAAAGGTTCTGTATTTCGATCAATTGAGTGAAATAAATTTTTCGTTAACTTAGTTTCAACACATATCTCACACTTGCGAATTTCTTTCAAGTTGAGTTTAGGAATATATCTTAGATTAGAGAAGTTCTGTAAAGAGTTATAATTTACATGCCCTAATTTAGCATGCCATAAAATAGGAGGCTCAAGCAAATAAACAGAAGATTTTTCTTTAATTATGAGTTTCGGGTACAAATACACAAATTTTTTGTCCACAAGAGCAATATTGGCCTTAAAAAGGCCATCAAAAGATAACCCTTACCCACATACACTCTACCATTAGTAAGTACAAATTTATCAGATTTGAAAATTATTTTAAAACCTTTCTTACTAAGGATTGAACCGGAGATCAGATTCTTGCGGATATCTGGAACATGTAGCACTTCGTTCAGAGTGAGTTTCTTCCCAGATGTTCACTTCATATGATCTTTCCCTTTCCTTCAACCTTAGAGACGGTTGAGTTACCCATGAACAGTTGCTCATCATACTCCAGTATTTTATATTCAGTGAATAAAATTTTCTCAGAGCAGATGTCTCGGATAACCCCTGTGTCTACCCACCAATTTTTGTTGTTGGTTGTCAGATTCACTTCTGACACCACATCTGATAGGCTTGGCGTTGCATGGTTGGTCAGGTTTTTCTGTGGCTAGTACTTTTTATTCTTTTTAGAACGAATGCAATATTCATTCGCCTTGTGTCTCTCTTGTTGCAGAGTAGCAAGTTCTTTTGAAGCACTTATTCTTGCCTTCTTGGTCCTTGTCTTTGTATCTTGGAGCAATCTTCTTCTCCTTCAAGCCTTTGAAAGTAGACGCTTTCCCTTCGAGTGTTCGATCGCATTGGCCTTAGCTTCATAGGAGTTATTGTTACTCCTCTTCTCGAATTTTTGGATGTCCTCCTCAATGTTAAGCCTCACAATGAGATCTTTCAACTTCATCTTCTTGCGCTTGTGCTTCAGATAGTTCTTGAAATCTCTCCACACAGGTGAGAGTTTCTCCACGATTGTAGAAACCTAAAAAGTTCAGGTAGAATCATACCTTTAGCCTCTATCTCGTGCAAGATAAGTTTGAACTCTTGCACCTAACTGATCGTAGTCTCTCTATCCACCATCTTATATTTCAGAAATCGTCTAACGACGAACTTCTTAGCACCAGCATCCCCAGTCTTGTACTTTTTGTCAAGGTTTGCATGTAACTGCTTTGTCATTGGGATAGGACTGTAGATATTGTAAAAAGAGTCATCCAGTCCATTTAGAATGTAATTTCGGCAGAAGAAGTCACCTTGTGTCCATGCATCAACTGCAAGGAAGGAGTCCCGATTAGTTTCGGGTTCTGTTGGATCTTCTTGCAGGAATTTGGCCAATGCAGAGTGGTCGGTAGAAGAGTATCTTCTGTTGTCACCTCTTGAATTCTGTGCCATTAAATTTTTTGGCTTCTCCGACTTCGGATTAGGAAGTGGAGCAGATACCACTGTTTGAATTTACATGTTAGGTGCCTTACTTGTACTATCTTGATTAGTTTTAGACATCTTCTGCAATTAGAGTAAAAGAAAGTAACTTCAAGATAATTGTCTTAAGATCGTTATATTTAACAACTAATTAATGTCACTGATCTAATCGGCCAGGTCAGTAAACATCACCTAAGAAATTTTTTGTTCAATAGAACGTTTCTTAATTACAGAACCACTTTTTAATTTTCTTCATTAGTTAAACACCAATTAGATTAGAATTAATCAGTCTCAATATATTCACAGTAATATTTAAATGAATAAATATTCCAGCATAATCCCTGTAAAAAGAAAGTTAGTTCAATAATATAGTATATGGGAGTGAGGTACGCATATAGCGAATCTCCTTAAGACAGTTACGTCCCCTGCTATGGTGCTAACGGATTACTGGACGCTGGTCTCCTAAGATACAACACTCATTCACGATATTTGGATAGCACTACCAAATCACGGTATAGTTGAACCTTAGTTAATCAGTACCGTTACTAATTAGAATTTCAAAGCTTGGATGAAGACAAATTTCAATAGAATATTTGCCTTAATATAGAGGAATATTTATTGAAAGAGAAGGGAGGGAAAAAGAAGAATTTCCTTCTTAAGAAGGTACATATTCAGACAAATATTCTAAACTCCTTCAGATTTTTTGTTCTGCTTTTTGTTCTGTTTTTCTATGTGTTTTGAAATGGTCGAGAGGAGCGCTATTTATAGCACTCTTAGGAACCCCCGTTGGGAGGGGAACGTCGCGATAGTTCTATCAGAACCGTCACAATCATTTTGGACACTACCAGAACGGTTTCAGAACCATTCTGTCTGTTGGAGTAAACTGCCCACTTCTAGAATCGGGTGTGAATCGGGTCAGATTTTTCTGACTCGCATTCGCACGACCCACACCTGGGTCCGGTTAGGGTTTTCACGCGACCTGCACCCGTGTGGCCCGATCCAAAAAGAACCGGGCCCAACCCATGGTCGCACCCGCATCCGCGCCAGGCCGGGGTGGGGCGGGGCAGGGCGGCGCGCGTGTGTGGACATGGTTTCCCCCAAAACGCGCGCGAAAACTCCAAATTCTCAAAGGGTACACCCTTTGTTCCAATCTTTTCATATTTAAACCCTTCAACTTTTCACATCATATCCAATGTGGGACTAAAATATTTTGACTTCTTTTACTCCCCTTTAGCTTTTGAATTATGCGAACTTCCGTCTTGAATATCACATTCATTCGGAAATGGAATTGAACGTGTGAATAAACCACGTTCGTTCCCAATAGAAGGAGAACACACTCCAACCACCGTGTAATTCAATCAATAGATCACGCCTCAATTCAGCTCAAAAATTCACTTAAAATTCTTTGTTTCCCAACTGGTACGTAGCTTGAAGGGAGTAGTATTGGTCTTAAGCTGTGTTTCCTATTTGTGTTTGTCTAAGTTTGATCCAAGTTGGGGGGAAGAAATGTGTAGGATCTGTATGTTACTACTTATTTCAACAAGATTACTGAAGACTGGTGTTGCTTTTATTACATTTTGCCTATCAAAGGAGCATACATCAGGATGTAATGTAAGATGTTGCAAGAGCATGCATTGGGATGTAAAAGGGAGCAGTAAGCTGCGTAGTCATGATTGGAATGAACAAAGAATATAACCTGTGATTAACGGGAAACGAACAGTATTATCCTCAATATAAGATGGGGGAGGTTAGGGGCCACAACGTTGAGCATGTTTAGAGCGTCTACGAGGCTCAGCCTCAGCAAACCACCCCAGGGACGAGGCTGAGGCGGCGGAGGTGGCGGACCTGGAGACGGTCTCTGCTCAAGTGTTTTGATCATCTTCATTGCGTTCTTCCATTTCAGTGTGAAGAAGACGCATCCAGGCAGAAGGGCAATCAAAATAAATGAAGCAACTGCACCAATGAACACCCATCCAGCGGCATATCACACATTCTCTACTACTTCTCCCGTGCCTCCCACGGCCTCTTGTCGATAAACAATAGAGGACCACCGTCATCGACTGAAGGGGTAGGGAGGGGAGCTGATCGTAGTACCCAAAATCCTAACATTGAAATAAATAAGAAAATTAGAAGACGAATTAATTAAACAAAAAATAACTCCGTGATATCAAGATCTCCATCTAGAAACAAATTAAAAAATTAAAACTACAATTAAATCATGAAACTAATTAATCAAAAATTGAATCACGATCTAGTTAAATTTGATCGTCTCCAAACGAAATTAAACAATCCAGTTAAAAGATCCAGAGCAAATTGCTAATTAAACAATCCAGTTAAAAAATTCAGAGCAAATTGCTGGAAGAATCTACAACTCAAATCTCAATATCTAGATTACGTGAGCGTAATCAGATCGCCGATCGCAATCAGACTACTTTTTTCCCTTCTTTTTCAATCTCCAGGCAAAATTATAAACAATCTAGTTAAAAGATTCGGAGCAAATTGCTGGAAGAAATTTACAACTCAAATCTCTATATCTAGATTGCGCGGTCGCAATCGGTTCGGCGATCGCGATATAACTTTTTTCTCTCTCTTTCAATCTCCAGATTAAATTATAAACAATCTAGTTAAAAGATTCAGAGTAAATTGGTAAAAGAAATCTATAAATCAAATCTCTATATCTAGATTGCGAATCTCAATAGGTTCAGCGATCGCGATCAAACTATTTTTTCTTTCTCTTTCAATCTCCGGAATAAATTATAATCAATCCAGTTAAAAGATTCAGATCAAATTGTTGAGAGATATTAACAACTCAAATCTCTATATCTAGGTGGCGTGATCGCAATCGGTTCAGCGTTCACGAGCTAACTATTTTTTCTCCCTCTCTTTCAATCTTCAGACTAAATTATAAACAATCCAATTAAACGATTCAGAGCAAATTGCTAGAAGAAATCTATAACTCAAATCTCTATATCTAGATTGCGCCATCTCAATCGGTTCAGCGATTGTGATCCTTAGTCTATTTTTTTCTCCTCTCTTTCAATCTGTCACAATAAATTATACTGAGAATCGAATTCAACTCAAATCCCTATATCTATATTGCGCTATCACAATTGGTTTGATTATTGCAATCTAACTACTTTTTTCTCTCTTTCAATCTCCACATGAAATTATAAACAATCCAGTTAAAAGACTCAGAGCAAATTGCTAGAACAAATCTACAACTCAAATCTTTATATCAAGATTGCGAGATCGCAATCGGTTCTGCGATTGCAATCTAACTTTTTTTTTCTTTTTTAATCCGGACTAAATTATAAACAATCAAGTTAAAAGATTCAAAGCAAATTGCTGAAAGAAATCTATAACTCAAATCTCTATATGTAGATTACGCGATCGCAATTGGTTCGGTGATCGCGATCCAACTTTTTTCCCCTCTCTTTCAATCTCCAGACTAAATTATAAACAATCCAGTTAAAAGATTCAGAGCAAATTGTTGGAAGAAATTAACAACTCAAACTCTATATCTAGATTTTGCGCAATCGCAATCGGTTCGGTGATCGCGATCTTACTATTTTTTCCCTTCTCTTTCAATCTCCAGGCGAAATTATAAACAATCCAGTTAAAAGATTCAGAGTAAATTGCTGGAAGAAATCTACAACTCAAATCTCTATATATAGATTGCACGATCTCAATCGTTTCGGCGATCGTGATCTAACTGTTTTTTCCCCTCTTTCAATTCCAGACAAAATTATAAATGATCCACTTAAAAGATTCAGAGCAAATTGCCAGAAGAAATTTGTAAATCAGATCTCTATATCTAAATTGCACGATCACAATCGGTTCGACAATCGCTATCAAACTATTTTTTTTCATCTCTTTCAATCTCCAGACTAAAATATAAACAATCCAGTTAAAAGATTCAAAGCAAATTGCTCGAAGAAATTTACAACTCAAATTTCTATATCTAGATTGAGTGATTACAATCGGTTTGGCAATCACGATCTAACTATTTTTTTCCATCTCTTTCAATCTCCAGACGAAATTATAAACAATCCAGTTAAATGATTCATAGCAAATTGCTGGAAGAAATTTACAACTCAAATCTCTATCGCAATCAACTTGGCGATCGCGATCTAACTATTTTTTTCTCGCTCTTTCAATCTCCAATCTAAATTGTAAACAATCCAGTTAAAATATTCAGAGCAAATTATAGCAAGAAATCAACAAATCAAATCTCTATATCTTGATTGCGCGATCGGAATCAGTTCAGCAATTGCAATCCCTAGTTTACTTTTTTCTCCTCTCTTTCATTCTGTCACAATCAATTATAGTGAGAATCGAATTCAACTCAAATCCTGTATCTAGATTGCGTAATCATAATCGGCTCGGCGATCGCGATTTAACTATTCTTTCCACCTTTCTTTCAATTTCCAGACTAAATTATAAACAATCATGTTAAAGATTTAGAACAAATTGCTGGAAAAAATCTACAACTTAAATCTCTATATTTAAATTAAGCGATTGCAATCGGCTCGGCGATTGCAATATAACTATTTTTTTCCCTCTCTTTCAATCTCCAGAATAAATTATAAACAATCCAGTCAAATGATTTAGCGCAAATTATTGGAAGAAATTTACAACTCAAATCTCTATATCTAGATTGCGTGCGATCTAATTATTTTCCTCTCTTTTTTAATCTCCAAACTAAATTATAAACAATCTAGTTAAAAGATTCAGAGCAAATTGCTGGAAGAAATCTGCAACTCAAATCTCTATATCTAAATTGCGTGATCGCAATCGGTTCAGCGATCGTGATCCCTATCTACTTTTTCCTCCTCTCTTTCAATCTGTCATAATTAATTATACTGAGAATCAAATTCAACTCAAATCCCTCTATCTAGATTGCGCGATCGCAATCAGTCAAATGATTGCAATTTAACTACATTGTTTTTCTCTCTTTCAATCTCTAGAGGAAATTATAAACAATCCAGTTAAAAGATTTAGAGCAAATTTTTGGAAGAAATCTACAACTCAAATCTCGATATCTACATTGTGCGATTGCAATCGGTTCACCGATCGCGATCTAACTATTTTTCCCTCTCTTCCAATCTTCAGACTAAATTATAAACAATTCAGTTAAAAAATTCAAAGCAAATTGCTGAAAGAAATCTACAACTCAAGTCTCTATATCTAGAATGCGTGATCGCAATCGGTTCGACGATCACGATCTTACTATTTTTTTCTCTCTCATTCAATCTCCAGTCTAAATTATAAACAATCCAGTTAAAAGATTCAGAGCAAATTAATAGAAGAAATCGACAACACAAATCTCTATATCTAGATTGCGCCATCGCAATCGGTTCAGCGATCGCAATCCCTAATTTACTTTTTTCTCCTCTCTTTCAATCTGTCTGACAATTAATTCAACCCAAATCGCTAAATCTAGATTGTGTGATCGCAATCGGTTCGATGATCGCGATCTAACTTTTTTTTTCCCTCACTTTCAATCTCCAGACTAATTAGAAACAATCTAGTTAAAAGATTCATAGCAAATTGCTGAAAGAAATTTACAATTAAAATCTCTATATCTAAATTGCCTGATCGCAATCGGTTCGACAATCGCGATCTAACTATTTTTCTCTCTTTTTCAATCTCTAGACTAAATTATAAACAATCTAATTAAAAGATTCAGAGCAAATTACTGGAAAAAATTCTACAACTCGAATCTTATATCTAGATTGCGTGATCGCAATCGGTTCAATGATCGTGATCCCTAGTCTACTTTTTTCTCCTCTTTTTCAATCTGTCACAATCAATTATATTGAGAATCGAATTCAATTCAAATCCCTATATCTAGATTGTGCGATCGTAATCGGTTTAGCGATCGCGATCTAACTATTTTTTTTCTCTCTCTCTCTCTCTCTCAATTTCCAGACTAAATTATATACAATTCAGTTAAAAGATTAAGAGCAAATTATTGGAAGAAATCTACAACTCAAATCTCTATATCTAAATTGCGTGATCGCAATCGGTTCAGAGATCGCGATTCCTAGTCTACTTTTTTCTCCTCTCTTTCAATCTGTCACAATCAATTATACTGAGAATCGAATTCGACTCAAATCACTATATCTAGATTGCGCGATCCACAATTTCAATCTAATTACTTTTTTCTCTCTCTTCAATCTCTAGACGAAGTTATAACACAATCCAGTTAAAAAATTCAGAGAAAATTGCTGAAAGAAATCTACAACTCAAATCGCTATATCTAAATTACGCGATCACAATCGGTTCGACGATCGCGATCTAACTATTTTTTCCCTCTCTTTCAATCTCTAGACTAAATTATAATTATGTAACTAAAATATTCATAGCAAATTGCTGGAAGAAATCTACAACTCAAATCTTTATATCTAGATTACGTGATCGCAATCGGTTCGACAATTGCGATCTAACTATTTTTCTCTCTTTCAATCTCCAGACTGAATTATAAACAATCTAATTAAAAGATTCAGACCAAATTACTGGAAAAAATCTACAACTCAAATCTCTATATCTAGATTGCGCGATAGCAATCGGTTCAGCGATCGTGATCCTTAATCTACTTTTTTCTCCTCTCTTTCAATCTATCGTAATCAATTATACTGAGAAACGAATTCAACTCAAATCTATATATCTAGATTGTGTGATCGTAATCGGTTCAGCGATCGCGATCTAACTATTTTTTCTCTTTCTCTCTCTCAATCTCCAGACTAAATTATAAACAATTTAGTTAAAAGATTAAGAGCAAATTATTGGAAGAAATCTATAACTCAAATCTCTATATCTAAATTGCGTGATCGCAATCGGTTCAGCGATCGCGATCCCTAGTCTACTTTTTCTCCTCTCTTTCAATCTGTCACAATCAATTATAAGAATCGAATTCAACTCAAATCCCCATATCTAGATTGTGCGATCGCAATCGGTTCGACGATTACAATCTAACTACTTTTTTCTCTCTTTCAATCTCTAGAATAAATTATAAACAAACTACTTAAAAAATTCAAAGCAAATTGCTCGAAGAAATGTACAAATCAAATCTCCATATCTAGATTGCGCGATCACAATCAGTTTGGCGATCGCGATCAAACTATTTTTCCCCCTCTTTCAATCTCCAGACTAAATTATAAACAATCCAGTTAAAAAATTTAGAGCAAATTGCTAGAAGAAATCTAGAAGAAATCTACAACTCAAATCTCTATATTATCGCAATCAGTTTGGTGATCGCGATCTAACTATCTTTTCTCTCTCTTTCAATCTCCAGACTAAATTATAAACAATCCAGTTAAAAGATTCAGAGCAAATTACTGGAAGAAATATTCAATTCAAATCTCTACATCTAGATTGTGCGATCGCAAACGGTTCAGCGATCGTGATCCTTAATCTACTTTTTTCTTTTCAATCTGCCACAATCAATTATACTGAGAATCGAATTCAACTCAAATCCCTATATCTAGATTGTACGATCATAATCAGTTTGGCGATCGTTATCTAACTATTTTTTCTCCCTCTCTTTCAATCTCCAGACTAAATTATAAACAATTTAGTTAAAAGATTCAGAGCAAATTGCTGAAAGAAATCTACAACTCAAATCTCTATATCTAGATTGCGTGATCGTAATCAGTTCGACAATTGAGATCTATTTTTTCCTCTCTTTTAATCTCCAGACAAAATTATAAACAATCTAGTTAAAAGATTCAAAGCAAATTGTTGAAAGAAATCTACAACTTAAATCTCTATATCTAGATTGCATGATTGCAATCGGTTCGGCGATCTAACTATTTTTCCCTCTCTTTCAATCTCCAAACTAAAGGGAATTGGACGTATTGATCTCAGAATGACCTCAGGAAAAATTCTGACTCTTCAAGGCGTCCTGCATCTACCTATACCTCGGAGAAATCTGATCAGCGAGTCTTCACTTCTTAGAGCTGGCTATAGAATTGTCAAAGAATCCAATAAATTTATTATCTCAAAGTCTAATATCTTCATTGGAAAAGGCTTAGTTTGTGATAGCCTTTTTCGTCTCAATGTACTAAATTCTTCTGATAATGAAATTTCTATTAATATTGCTTTGAACATTGAGTCTTGTGATATCTGACGTAGAAGACTGGGACATGTCAACTTCAATTCTATTAAGAAAATGATTAACTTGAATCTCATTCCTAAATCTTCTTTTGACTAAACTTCTAAATTTGAAATATGTGTTCAAGGTAAACATGTCCGAACGTCTTTTCACTCTATCACAAGAAATTCTAACCCCTCGAACTTATTCATTGTGATGTGTGTGACTCGAACAGAGTTCTCACCCGAAGCGATAGAAAATACTTCGTGACATTCATTGATGACTACTCCAAATTCTGTCACACCTATCTTCTCAAATTCAAGGATGAAATCCTCGATTAGTTTAAGGTGTATAAAGCCGAAACTGAGAACTAACGTGAAAAGAAGATCAAAATTCTAAGATCTGATCGTGGGGGGGAGTATAACTCATATAAATACAGAAGTCTGTTAAGAACACGACATTTTCATGAGGTAACTACTTCCTGCACACCTCAATCTAACGGTGTAGCTAAAAAAAATAATAAAATACTGATAGATATGGTGAACTGCATGTTACTCAGCTCAGTTGCACCTGAAAACCTTGGTGTAAAGCTCTTCTTTTTGCCTCTTTTATACTCAATAGGGTTCCCTAAAGAGACTCTGATGTTACTCCATACGTTGGAAAGAGAGAAGTCCTAATATTCAATTCTTTAAAATTTGGGTTGCCTGGCTAAGGTTTCAATACCGGAACCGAAGAAAAGAAAACTTGACCCCAAGACTGTTGATACTATCTTCATTGGGTATGCAGTAGATAGCAATATTAACCAATTTTAGTAGTTAACTCTGAGATCAGTGAAATATCCAATAACACAATCATTGAAGTTAGGGATGTGTTTACTTTGAAGACTTAAGTTTAGAATCCCTTGTGATCTTTCTTGCACTCCTTCTACTTCTAATATCTCTTCTTCTATTTATGCTAATGTAACTGATTCTGAACCTAGAAAGAGCAAAAAAATAAGAACTCTTACATCTTTCGGTGAAGATTTCTTTACCTATCTTGTGAAAGGTGATCCTATCTCTTTTAAAGAAGTAATAGACTCTTCTAAATCTCCTTTCTGAAAAGAAGTCATTGACATTGATATCAAGTTCATAATGGAGAATAATACTTGAATTCTCACTGACCTTCCTCCAGGATGCAAACTTGTAGGTTGTAAATGAATTTTCAAGAAGAAACTCTGACCGGATTGCATTGTCGACAAATACAAAGCCAGATTAGTTGCCAAGGGTTTCATCCAACAAAAGGATATTGACTTCTTTGACACCTATTCTCCATTGCCAGGATCTTCTCTATCAGAATTCTTCTAGCACTTCATCAATTCATAACACGTTTATTCACCAAATAGATGTCAAGACTGCTTTTTTGAATAACGATCTTGAAGAAGAGATCTATATGGACCAACCAGAAGGATTCATTGCCAAGGGATAAAAAAACAAAGTGTGCAAACTTATGAAATTATTGTATGGACTCAAATAAGCACCCAAATAATGGCATCAAAAGTTTAACAAAGTTATTGCACAATTTGAATTCATGTCCATGAATATGACAAGTACATGTATTCTAAAAACTTTAGCAATGAGTATATTATTCTTTGTCTATATGTAGATGATAACCTTATCCTTGAAATTTCTCTTGATGCAATCCAAAGAGTAAAAGATTATCTTTGATATGAAGGATTTAGATTCTGCTGAAATAATATTAAGAATGAAAATATTCAAAACCTCTGATGGAATTTCTTTGAGTCTAGCTCATAGCATTGAAAGAATGCTTCATAAATTTGATTTTTTACAACTCTAAACCAATTTCTTCACCCTATGATTCTTCAATTGCAGGAACACGGGTGAGCATGTGTCTCAACTGAAATACTCTTAATTAATAGGTTCACTTCTCTATATTTTCAACAGGATTAGGCCTAACATCTCTTATACAGTAGGCAGATTAAGTAGATATACCAGTAACCCCAGTAGAGAACACTGGACTGCACTAGAGAGAGTGTTTAGATATCTTAGAGGCATAATTGGCTATTGTCTGACTTACACTGGATATACTGATGTTATGAAAGGTTATAGTGATGTCAATTGGGTCACTGATTCCAATAGTGTTAAGTCTACTACCGGATATGTATTCATGTTTGGTGGTGTTATTGTTGACTAAATCCTGCAAACAAATAGTGGTTGCCAGGAGCACCACGGAGTCCGAGCTCATTGTTCTGGACACTACTTGCTCTGAAACTGAATGATTAAAAGATCTTTTGTTTGAATTCTCTATCGTGCTTAGACCTATACTTTTAATCTTTGTACATCCTGATTTAAGATCCACCATTGAGATTCTAAAGAAAGATAATGCCAATAAGAAAATGAACAGACATATTCAAATCAAGTTTAAGTCTGTTCAACGTCTATTGGGTAAAGTTGTGCTTTTAAGCTTTGTAAAGTCTAAGAAGAATATTGCTGACACATTGACTAAGGGTCTTTCTAGAAGCGTGGTTCTAGAATCATCGAGGGAGATAGGGTTAAGCCCATAATAGAGTTTAGACAGCGGGAACCCAACCTACTTAATTGGAGTTGATTCCATGAAAGAGGTTCAATATGATAGGAACAAGCTGGACTGGTGATACTAGTGTGGAGCATCGACCCGGATATGTTTATATCCTGTATGTAGTATTGTAGCTACTACTCTTTCTCTATGGTGACGATGCTCTTATTATACAACTAGGTAAGGATGAGTTTAACTCTTAATAAGTCAAACGCATGTAGTATAGAGGGTTACTATCTAGCTGTAGTATCCTTGAAGGACTTATCTACATGAGAGGAACGGTGATGTCGCGGTTGGGGGTAGGGCTGACCCTAAAAACTCTCATGAGTCAGTTATTGTGGGCATGACTTTTAACGCTCAACCCGCTCGCTTAATAGATAGAAACTTATTGTCTGTGTCTTTCATTAATATTTGATTAAAGAGGCCTAATTCAAGGCATGGTCTATTATGTCTCAGGTGGCGATGAAATTCACTAAGGGTAGATTCAAGGCTGCAAGTTATCAACCCCAAATCCACAATATGATGTTGTCCGATTTCACTCGTATTTTATAATCTGATGATTTGATTGTTATTTATTATTGATTTATTTTATCTTCCTTGAAACTCAAGTTTTGGGGGGACTGTTGGATGTATTTTGAGTTTGGAGAGAAAACTTGAGTTTCTCTCTTATTTGGCTTTGGTTTTAGTCCCACATTGATAGGAGATGTGAGGTTTGGTAGTATATATACCAACTCCTCTCATGCCTATTGTTATGAGTGTTGGGTGATGGGCCACATCCCCACACGCGCGCACACGCCGAACCGAACCGAGATGGGCCGGGTTCGGATGGCGCGCGCCCGCGACCTGCGGACACGAATGCAGTTCGATTCAGGGTGCTCTTAAACCTGAAATTTTTTTATTTTTCTATTTTAATTTTTATTTAAAATTCTGTTTTGATTTTTGAAATTTTCTGTTCGGCTTCGACCCACTCTCCGGATCTGCTCGCGAACTGCACAATCATGTGCAGATTTGGAGCGGGAATGTTATAACGGATGAACTCTGAGTATCTATAAATAGCTTCTCACAATTCAGGCTATTACCTGCAAAAAATACTACAACTTTTTGTCTTTCTCCTCCATATTTCTTACTACAAAATTCAAAATCTGGTTTGATTTTTTGCTTATTTCTCTGAGGATTTTTTTTTACATACGGGTAGTGAATTCAATCTGAGCAGAGGCCTAACTCATCGTCCTGAGTTCGGTGCTGGTGATCTGCCGGGGGCTTTTACCACTAGGAGAGGAGATCATTCTAAGATCCAGATGAGGGGCCGACCATCTATCTTTTAGGATAGTGCTTCTACACGACTGTCACTCCACGCCAGTAAATTTAACTTTTTTTTTAATTGCTTTATGTTAGTTGCATGCTTAGGAGAAGTAATTAATTTGATAAAAAAAATTTATGCTTTAATTTGTTGCATGATTTAAGATTTAAAATTTAAAAAATATTGTTATATACCCAATAATATAGGCTTTGATTTGTGGCTTAGTTCTGTTATTTTGATGAAACTACAGAAAGCTCTATAGAAACAATTTTGAAGGGAAGATCAAAAAAAGGGGGAAGGTTAGTTATTTTTAATATAGCATAGCATATTCGATCATATGCAGTTAATTTCAAGTAACACTCTTGCTGCTCGACCATGAATTACATAGTGATGCACATTCTATTTTTAAATGTAAAGGATTTTAGGAACATGTATTTGTTTTTTTTTTTTTGTAACAATTTTTATCTCTTAATAAATTCACCGAAGATCCAGCATGTGAGTTGTTAAAACCTTGAAATTCATAAGGTTTGCACAAGTTTATATTCCTGGAAGTAGACGATGCGGTACTTCTATTTTTGTGTAACTATTTTTCCAACCTTGCTTCTTCCGAACCTTGTTTTAACTTGAAGGAAAGGGAAGTGAAATGAACGCTAAGGAAATTCTACATTGCCTACAAACACTCGTTAAACATGATTTTCTTTTTCTTCCTTTTGTGCATGATGCTCATATATGTGTGTATTTTTATAAATGTTTATGAGCATCTCCTCTTGGTGGATATTCTCCCAAAAAGTTAATAGGAGACGTTGGCAATTCTTCTTTAATGTTATTGCGTGTTTTACTCGCAACAATCACAAAGTAAATTGGTGTTTAGTTCATCTTCTGATGGCGAAATATCATTTGCTTTGGTTAAGTCATGATGGCAAGTGGCGGAGCCAGGGAGCAAGGAGGAGCGTGCAACCTGTTTGACAAATTTCCCCACAGGTCTTCCCTTCTTCTTTATGGCTTGCTTCATTTGCTTTCTGCTGATTTCCTGAGCCATGTTTTTCTTTGTTCGTTCATTTAGTTTGGCATAACAAATCCTGCTAGGTCTTCCTCAAATGAGATGAAATTAAACTTTTGTTGCATGATAGAATGGCTGTTGGGTACGATGGTTTGCTCGGCATTGCCACTGTGTGAGAGAAACCACCCACCGCCCCCCACCCCCCCCCCCCCCCCCACCCCCCACCCCACCCCGACCCCGACCCCCCCGCGACTTCAAAATAGGAGCCACTGGTTCTACCTATTCCTTGAGCCCTCAAAATATTTGCAGCAAACTATGAAACTCAGCTATTTTCTGGGAGTTGTCTTTAGGATTCTTAGTCCCAGCCACATGGTACTTTCTAAGAGTTCTGAACCTAAAAATCTTCTCTGAATTTTAATATTAGAGATGGTGGGAAGATCTCTTGTTCATATTAGGTAACCCTCCTACAATATCTTAGATTCAATTTAATAAGTAATACAAACTATATAAGCTACAATTTGCATATGATTGAGACTTGTGTGCTATTTGGCATAACATTGTTGTTGGCTGATTAGCATTGACTGTACCACAATTATGAAGCTTGACATTTATAGAAGTTTAAATTAAGTTGATTCTATATAAATTGAATAAAAATCTTCTGTCAAAAGAATAGTGTTATTCACAAGTCCATTGATCATTCATGGTTTGCCTACTGGTTAAGACATATATTTGGTTGTCTTTAATTTGATTGTGATCCTTCTAGATACCTATCATCCCATTTGTATTAACTTTGACAATATTTGTTTGATTTTGACTTGCTTTCTTTTTCCCGTGAACTTGATTATATTTAACTTTCATTCTTATGATCTCCTAAATATGTCAGAAGTAACATGTTATCTGAAGATTTTTCCTTGGGAGCTGTGCCCTGGTTCCATGTAAGGGCTTTGCCTCACACATATGCCTCTAGTTCAGTACACCATTGTCAAAGGGTTGTGTGACTTGTTGCTTGCATTGTTTGTTTTAAAATTAGAAGTAAAAAATAGCTACCAAGTTTATGCCAAAAAATTTGTAGGAGTTTCGTTATAAAATCTTTATATGCATATTTTTTTTCGATCAAATGATCCTTTTATCATTGTGAAATGATCTTATATAGATAAAGAATGCTCTTCTTGTGCTGTGAAACTGAATAAAGTCCTCGTATTCCCTAATAAAAGGGTGTTTGTGTGTGGTTACCGGTCATGACTAGGTCATATATCTGTTCTTTGTATGGATTGCATTTGTCGTCATGTAGCTTTCATCACCATCGGAACTAATATAGCCTTTATGATTTCTCATCCAAGTTGATTGGCTATCTATTGAATCCAGCGAACTAATTGCTATTAGCTCTTTGAGTCACCAGTCATAAAGGACACAACACTCAACATAGGTGTTAGAAGCTAGGAAGCACGGACACTCCAACTGTGAAGCCATGTTGTGTCGGACACGTGTCTGAAACAAACATCGGATACACACTTCTATTTTCTCTGTACTTTCTGAAATTTGTTGTATGCATGTGTGTTACATCGTATCATGTTTGTGAGCATGTCAGTGACCGTGGCACCGTGCAACGTACGTTAGAAGTTTTTGTAGCTGTTCATTTTGTTTTCTCTTAACAGTAAATCCTCACAGTTTGATCAGAGAGGATTCAATGTCATAAAATGGGTTTCACCACTTTCTTGAATAAGGAAAATTGGATCTTTTTAAAGATTTTTTAGTCCCCAATTTCTCCTTTTTCTTCTTTCTTTTTTCCTTCTCTTTTTAATTATCTTAGTTGATGTCCATTTTGATTAGCTAGGTTAGCGGCTTCTTTAACTATGATTCGATCTCTCCTACAGTAGTAAACACTCGTAGGTCTTTGTTAAGTATACCTAAACCATCTCAAGTGATTCTCTCTCATTTTATCTTTAATTAAGCTATCTTTAACTTCTTCTGAATAAACTTATTTCTTGTAGTTTCTTTTTTAACTTTGCTCATCCTTCTCAGTATTCTTGTTTCGGCTATGCTCAACTGCAGGACATTTTCTTCCTTAGTTGCCCAACAGCTGAATACATGGACCATGGCTGATCACATTATTGTTTTATAAAATTTTCTTTAAATTTTACCAAGTTGGGTTGTCAGATGATCGTTTCCACTTTAACCATCTTACCGTCACTCTTTGAATAATATGTGACAAACTGAATGAGTTCAGATTCCAAGAGGTCAACAGATTATTTCGCAAAGGTTCAAGGTTATTATTATGAACATGTGATGCAGCTCGGGGATAAGACTTGTAGCTGTTGAAGGCGGCAGGATGCAGGACTATGATGAATAGACCTTAGTGGCCTTAATATGTGGAGCAGTGTTATCATGTGTCAAGGTAACAAAATGCATTTAGTTTCTCTAATAGTTACATTGTATAATCCAAATATTAACACTGAATTTGAGTCATGGCCTACCAAACTTCACAACGACACGTCATGGAACACCACATACTTATCATTCACACCAAGAAGTCAAAAGCAGTATGGATACCGATTATTGGAAAAGCGATGGCCACCTTTGGAGTTGGCATTCCCTCTAGTAGTGGCAGGGGAATACGTTGAAGAGGAAGAAGTGTTCCCATAAGGGCAAAGGGGACCGTTAATGGGGTGATTTGAAGGCCTTGGGTGATGTACTAGCTTAAGTTTTGTATCTTGTCATGTCTTGAATTGATGACAAATTTCTATTATTTCTTACAGGTTTTCATGTCTTAATAAGTGATGATCAGACTTTCTTTTGAGCTTTGTGTTGTTGGTGTGACAAGTACAATCTATCTTGTCCTTTTAACTTGTTATCTTCATCACAAAAACGTCATGATCAATACTTGTATAACGGTAGTTTTTTTTTTTTTTTTGCTTGTTCATTATAGGTGTTGCTTGTTGTGACAATATTGGGAGTTTGATAATGGAATTGACTGCACTTTCTGGATATAAGACTCAATAGTTATGTTAATGTCAATAATTTAGGGGATAAAATTATGGACTTGGTTAAGTTTAGTTGTGAGTTAGATTAATTTGATTATGGATTAAAAGTCTCGTTGATTATTTCTTTATAAAAAGTTCAATTGGATTATGGTATTGATTTTTTTGTGTGCAGTGTCCTATTTTGTGTGAACATATTAAAATTGTTGGTTTCTATTCACTAAGAGTTACTCTTTTCAATCACTGGATATTAGTATTATTTTTATCTGTTGTCGAAGGTCTTATAATTGGAGTGGATGAGTGAGTTTCTTCAAGCATTATGGCTTGTCAGAACGAGTTTTGCAGGCATAGGTGTTTTAGATTTGTAATTAGATAGAATGTAGGAGATGTATTTTGTTTCATTTTTGGGGGGACTCTTCTCTTCACAAGTAAAATACCAAATCAAATCCTTTTCGTGTTGCTCGATACTATCCTTTCAATTCTACGATCGGAGGTGTTATTTATTTGGGATTCCTGAGCTATGTTCGGAAAATTTCTTAGATTAAAATTTTTGATGTCATTAAATTTGGAATGGAGATTTCGATTCTAAAATCTACTATTATTAGTTTGGGATTTTGATTTGGATTTTGAATAAAGTGTTATTGGTTACTAAGATTGGATTTTTGAAATCTTACTTTTTAGTCAATGCATGTCCATTTGAACCAATCCGACTCTCAGAAAAATTCTATGTGACAACTTGAGAACTTTCATTTGAGTTTGGATTCTTTGTACTTTCTCTCTCCCCCCTCCAATTAATCTTGCTCTAGTTATTATTGTAATTAATAAAAATTATGAAAAAACTAAGGAAAATATTTGACCTCTAGTTTTTACTATATATTAATAAGTATTTATTAATATTGATAATTAATAAATGATAATTTATCAATAATATTATGGAAAATTTTGCTACAGTCATCTACTTTCATAATTTTATTTGCTACAGTCTTATCCACGTCAGCATAAATTGATTTCTCTCAACCACCACTTTATATATTTTTATTCTCTTTTTTATCCTTCCCCATCACTCCCGACGTTGTTCTTCCCTCAACCTTAATCCCGGCGCAGAGTTATTTGTGGGTTGATCTGCGTGGTTAGGTTATCGTGGGGGTTCAAAGGAGAACGAAGAGGCCCACACCCGATGTCAGAGGTGGAGCCCCTGGAATTTTTTTTGAATCGATCTTTTGCAGATCATGTTTGTTCATAGTCGCGATGAGTTTTTTTTTGTGTTTAGATCTGAAAAAGTATTAGGGATCATTCGATGTCAGTGGTCAGGGGTGCTAATGATGATGTTGATACGAGGAATGCAACTCATGATCGCAGTTCTCTGTGACTCTATGAGAATAGGGCATTTTGTGAGGATTGCAATCATGATCGTAGTTCTCACAGAAATTTAAAAATAGAGTATTTCGATCGCAGTCTTCACAAAAATGCCTTATTTCTGAGTTTTTATTAGGACTGCGACCATCATCGTAGTCCTCACAAAAATGGCATGTTCTCAGTCTTTATAAGACTGCCACCATGATTGTATCACAAAAAATATTAGTTTTCTGAGCCTTTATAAGACTGCAACCATGATCGTCGTCATCTTTATTAGGATTGCGATCATGATTGCAGTCCTCACAAAAGTCCTCACAAAAATGTCTTGTTTTTGAATTTTAATAGGGATCGCAATCCTCACAGAAATGTCTTGTTTTTTAGTTTTTATTAGGACTGCGATCATGAGTGATCGCAGTCCTCATAAAAACACAATTTCTTAACCCTATATTGGGTCTGTGACAATGATCGCAGTCCTCCCAGAATGCCCAAATTTTTAATTAATAAAAAGTCTACGAGCATAGTTGTAAAATGCGATCATGCATCGTAGTCCTCATATCAGCATTGACATTATCAGCAGATCCATGTTCACTGACATCGAATGATTCTCAATACTTTCTAGATCTAAAAACCACATCAATCACAAAACAAACAAAATTCATCACAGCTATTGCTTTCATCTATCATCTTTTTTCAAAATCTATAGACGCCCTTCTTTTGTTTCACATCAATAACAATGATCTAGAGTGGTTATAACAAGGTCGAATTTGCTGGATATATCTTTTTAAAGCAACCAAAATCATTACAGGGTAAATTTATATTTGTGATTCCCTTCTGAAATAATACTAAATTTTTGTATTTCTCTTTTTAATCTGAAGAGGAACCTTTTCTTTAGCACCCTGTGGAACATTGTTTATGTGATTTGTTGGCCCAAAGGCCTATCACCCTAGTTTTGATGATGATCAACTCATGAAGTTATGATTACTAATGATCTTGTGTTTAATTAGTGACAGATTCATTATCAAGATCTTAGTAGGTGTGGAGCTTCAACAAAGGATTTAAAGACAAGTTGGAAGCTAGCACCGGTTGATTCACGAGCCTATGCATCAAGAACACATCTAGAGATGAGCTCGGTGGATTGCATTTGGACCAAGTCAAGAAGATGAGAAGCCTTCAAGTGAAGACTTCAAGAAGACTTGTGTCTAGGTATAAGATTTTGTTTTGTTTTAGTTAAAATGTAAAGGTTAGATAGTTGGTGGATTGCTCAAGTTATATCACACACACACTCTTGATAGAACTCTTGATAGAATTGCTTTCATAAAAGATTTTTATGTTTAGAAAAGATTTTTATTTTTAGTAAAAGATTTTTGTTTGTGACAATATATATATAGTTGGTTTTGGTATTTCTATCATGCATATCCTTTAACCAAAACCATGTTTTATGCTAAATGTCAAAAACATAGATATTTCATTATGATTGTGTAGTGGATCATATTCATACACATTATGCTTTAGAATGAACTCAAATATCTTGTTTTTGTATTTGATGAAGATTTGAAAAAACTAGTTTTTGAAAAACATGTTCTGGAAAAACAGTCTTTATATTTGAGCCAATATTTCCATATTACATAAATAGTTCAAATCTATTATAACATGCCTTGATTTTGTGCAAGCATGTTTGTGTATCATTGTATAACATTGAAACTATTTTTGTAGATTTATTGAGAATTTATGGGATTTTTATTAAGTTAAAAGACCTATTTTCAAATCCCTTTTATGAGCAGATCTGGGACTGGCTGACAGGCCAAAACGGTCGACCGGACGGTCGACCGCAGCTTGGTCAGGTCGACCGTCCGGTCGACCGACGTGCACAGCCTTGTGCACGTTGTCAGCACAGTGGTCCGGTCGACCGTACGGTCGACCGCTGCAGAGAGTTCTGCTCTCTGTTTGTTTCGGTCGACCGACCGGTCGACCGGAGGCTGCAACGGTCGGATTTTTGACCGTTGGCGGTCGACCGGCCGGTCGACCGGCAGCTCTGACAGACCCCAACGGTCATATTTTTCTGGCCTCTATAAAAGGGGGTTTGGTCATTGTTTTGAGCTAAGATTTTTGGAGATTTCTAAGCCAGTTTTTCCCATCCTTTTAACAGAGTTTTCTCCACATATTTGAGTGCAAATACTTCCAATCAAAAGGGAAGAATTTATCAAGAGTAATTTAAAGTGTGATTCTTTGAGTTTTTCCTCCACCTTTCTAATCCTTGATTTTCTCACACCACACTTGAGCATCCATTGTTATATCTATCCTATAGGAGAGTGTTGTAGTGAGAGTTTGTAATTGGTGATCAAAGTATTGTAGATCACCAAAGATTTCATCCTTGTACTTTGAGGAGACGGGCAAGTGTGCTCGTGGTGGTTTGGAGTTCGGTTGTGAACTCGTTGGTTCGAGGTGCGGCCTCGGTAAGCTTGTGGGAGCTTGCGTGTGTACGGGACTTGGGAGTCCGAGGGCTTGTAGGTGTTGCGGCACCGAGGAGAGATCCATTGGGATCTTGCATAGTGGAAATCCTTCGTGTGTCGAAGGCGGGGATGTAGAGCAAGTGTGCTCGAACCTCGAAACAAATCCTTTGTGTTTGCGATTGCTTACTCTATCTCTCTCTCTCTTTGTCTCTTATATCTTGCATTACTTTATAGTCTTTATCTCTTATATGCATGATATACCCTTGTGCTCATAATTGCTATACTTGCTTGGGATTGTTGTTAACACTAGTATTCAACCAAGAGAGCCAACGCGGCACCTCAACCCATTTCAAGGGGAATCTAGAGGAGCTTGTTCAGAGCCCTGCAAAGGGAATTCGGCAACACTCTTGTGTTATACATAAGTGTTTAATTAAAAGAAGTTTTATTTGGTCATCTTAGTTTTAATTCCGCATCATTTGTTCATAAGTGACCATTAGATTAGCCATCACCTATTCACCCCCCCTCTAGGTGATATTTCATGATTAGCAATGATGTCAGGTTCGGGTATAAGAGGAATGAATATATAACACTGATCTAGGGTGTTGCATATGGATATTACTCAATATCACAAGAATATCATATTTTAAAAAAGACTAATACATAATTTTTGAAAAGCATGTGTTTGGACTTTGGACAGAGTAAGAGGAGATCGGAAATCTCTTATAGTTGGGATATAAAAGAAAATGCTAACTTGAGTAAAAGTTTCTATTTTAGTGACTGTTCGAAAACTTGGTACTAAAATAATATTTCCCTTTAAGAGCCCATTCCTTTGTATCCCAATTAATAGATATTCTAGATTTTGGAATAGATTTTAAAGATTAAATTCCTTTGAACCCAATGGCCTTAAAAACATGCTGATTTTGTTGTTTCCACTGAAACGAAGCGATGTAAGGGTTTGGTAATTGACTGAATACCAAAAACTTTCAACAGAGAATACGAACGAGTAAAGGGAATGCTCAGGTTAGGATAAAATTTAGAACGAAGCTTTGGCAGGTTTCGGTACAAGAGGAATGCTTATATAACAAGGGTTGCATATGGATCTTACTCAATATCACAAGAATATCAGGTTTTTAAAAAGACTAATATATAATTTTTGAAAAGCATGTGTTTGGACTTTGGACAAGGCAAGAGGAGATAGGAAATCTCTTATAGTTTTCCTAACTTGAGTAAAAAAATTCTATTTTAGTGATTAGCTCTTCGAAAACATGGTACTATAATAATATTTACCTTTAAGAGCCCATTCCTTTGTAAACCAATTAATGGATATTCTAGATTTTGGAATAGATTTTGAACACTAAATTATTTTGAATCCTATGGCCTTGAAAAATGCTGGTTTTGTGGTTTTCCACTGAAACAAAGTGATAGAAGGATTTGGTAATCGACTGGATACCAAAAACTTTCAACAGAGAATACGAACAAGGAGTAAAGGGAATGCTCAGGTTAGAGCCTTATAATCAGGGATAAATTTCTGAACGAAGCTTTGGCAGAGAGAGAATTGGAGCCTTATCTTGGCCATGTACAATTGCCTAATGATCCGTATGTTTTTCATTTCCTATTTGAGTTTGGGGAAGATTATTGTAGGCCCTTCTTTCATGGTTGATCAATATACATGCTTTTTCTACTAACGGGTCAGATATATGTATCAGACCTCTCTCGTGAATGCTTTAATTAAGTTTTTCAATGGAAAAATCTTTATAGGAAGTTAGCAGCCCATCTTGCACAACAGAAGCAGGAGAAAGAGGAGGAGGAAGAGAGGCTGGCAATACAGAGAGCTCGGGAGCTTGATGCTTTTGATCAGCAGAACCATGGGGCTGTCCTCAGTACGGTGACAGGAGCCACTGCAATGGCAGGAATGACTTCCATGGGGCCAACAGTGTGAAGGTAACATCCTATGAAGAGGAAGCCCTTCGCACCATGAAAGCCTTTTGGCTCCCTCTGCCACTTCCGAAGCCCCCATCAAAGTTGATGCTCCGCCACCAGCACAGTATGTCCTGAAGGCAAAAGAGAAGCTCAAATTGAATTCCCTATTCCCTGTTCACTTCACCGAAGATGGCAATGAGCAGAAGAAGTCCAAATTGCTAGAGACCAACTGCATCTGCCCTAGCTGCAAAGTCACTCTCACGAACACCCTCGCACTAGTAGCTGTCAGCACTTGTGGGTATGTGTTTGCAAGAACTGTGTAGATCGGTTCGTGGCAGTTGATAAGGTTTGTTTGGCATGCAAGCCATGCAAGGAGAAGAACTTGGTGCCCTTGGAGAAAAGAGGAACTGGATTCATTGGGCATGGAGATTATTTGGAGGCAACTGAATTTAAACATTTGGGCAGCGGTTCAATTTGGGCCTAGCGAGGCCTGCTACAAAAACTTGAAAGCTCGGTTCATGCCATCAGCATCTTTTGCTACTTGGTGTCTATGATTATTTGTTTGTATTCTCGGCAAAATGAAAAATAGGCTTTAAAGTTAAATTCAATTGTTGAATGTTTTTGTCTGCATTGTTTATGGCAAATCCATGTATTTTGGTAGTCAAGATGCAAGGAACAATTCTTTCTTTTATCTCTATCATGGTGAGATGAGAGCTAAGGTGTAATCTGTATAATTTGTTTAATTTCATGAAAAACAGTGACGATGAAGTGCGGCTGATATTTGAATGTAAACATGTCAGTGTTTCTCATTTTTTGTCAACTATTTTTCACCTTTTGTAATTTGTATCTGATCATGAAAAGAATTATTGCTTACTGCATCACCTACAAGTGAACAAAGTGTCAGGAACACAACTTTTAGCTCCAGTACACTGTTAGTGCCAGATCTGAGTAGAACCTTGGTAAGTTCAGAGTACAGTGAGGTTTTCATGCAGACAGATCACTCGAATCAATGAAACTGAGTCATATTTGCAAGGCATTACTTGTCCAGTTTACTGCAAAACTGATGGGCTTCAGATTCTTTATTACGCCCATATATTTGGATGCTACGATGAACTTTAATTGATTGATTTGCAATCAAAGAATTATAAGCATATGCATATGAAGAGAAGACCAGCCGAATATTCCATTTTGATGCAAATGTTGTGACATGGAGTTTTAAACTTTAAACTGCAAAGACTCATCATAATCAACTTAATAATTAGAAAGGGCAGGAAGCAATTTTTCCATTTCCATTTCCATTTCCATTCTATGCGTTATACAGCAGACAACCGATGCTGTCAGACTATTCTGGCTCCAGATTTCCCTGTATAAAACTTTTACAGAAAATAAACAATAACAACACTAAATAAAGGTATTGAAGAATGATAAATTTACTGGATGTAGACCTCAGCAAACGAAACAAATGCCTGGAACTGTTTCCTTCGAGCACTACAACGTCTCATTTGGAATTAACTGCAGAACATAGCGACAATGGATGTGCAAGTATTGAATCGCTGAGCATGAAAAAACACCTCTGCAACTGCATTTCTCTATTTACAGAAAGAACTCAATAGTATTTGATCAAAATAACAACAATGTACAAAAGCTATATACAGGGCAGGAAAGCCAGTGATACATCTACAGCTGCAAATATATCTACACCTCTGCTCTTTTGTACAAGGTATAACCACAAATTTTGTACACTAGGCTTCATGTGCTTTACCTAGCTACTTGTCTAAAAGTATAGGTATCTTACCTCTTTGTTCCTTTATCTACACAGTGTAACTGAAGACTAATTTGCGAGCAACAACAATTAACGCTTGCGGGAAAGAAAGAATTCATAATCTGGATGCCTGTTAGTGGCTGTGGTGTGATCTTTACGCACACGTCCCCTTAAAAGAGCTGCAGTTTCCTCTAAACTTCTTTATCTTTCTTTGAGCAACTCAGAGACATCGGCAGGCTTCAAATCTTTTGGAAGACCTTCAGTTGTCTTCTTGGGGTAAAACCAGCATTCACCCTGCAAATGCAAGAAAGCAGAATATTCAACAGCAGGAGACTCAAAGAATAGATACCAGAAAATCTTGTTATATCCTTAGAGAAGCCATTTTAACTGCCACATTCATATTGTATTCATCCATGAACCTTTATACTAGCAGAAAAACCTTCCACACAGTAAAATAATGACAGCAAAGTACATGACAGAAGCTGTATAACAGTAACAGAGTGCATATGCTTCATCTATAACTTCAAAACCACTCAAGATCCAGGTCAAATCAACAAGTAGCATCGTATACATCTGGATCAGTGTTGTAGTACTTATAACTATCAACAAAGAATATAATTAATGTTGGCAATCTTGCAACTTGGGATTTATCTGACATTTTTGTAGGAAGAGGAGAGGAAGTCGAGGAAGTCGACGATGATTCAGAGATTCAGCAACAGCAGTAGCAGGGAAGCAGCAGTAGCACGGTCGACCGACCGGTCGACCGTTGGAAAGCAGCAGCAGCAGCAGCACGGTCGACCGGGTCTGCACCAACGTGCACAAGGTTGTAGCGGTCGACCGACCGATCGACGGACAGTCGGGTTCGGCCTGTTTCGGGAAATTTGCTGAATTGGAATTTAGCCCAAATTGAAAACTGATTCCTAGAGTTTTCTTTAGGGTATATGAGAGAGGCAGAGCTCTCTTCATAATGTAATACTGTAATACTTGTATTGATTCACAAATCAATAGTAAATCTCTCTTCCTTACCCCGAGGACGTAGGCGAAATTGGCCGAACCTCATTAAATCTGGTTTTGTGTTCTTCTCATTGCTTGTTTGTTATTTGCTGTTGGTGGTACTACTATTTTGCATCTGGGATCTAGGGTTTCCTCTACATGGCTGTTGTTTCGGCGCAACAAGTGGTATCAGAGCATCCCAGGTTCGTCGTGGGATTATCTGGAGATTCAAAGGTCATCGGTTGCTGATTGGTGGAGATCGTGTATCGATCTTAGATGAGCGTTGGGACTGTTCGTGGGATCGTGTGTCGATCTCAGAACAGCGCGTGAAGTGCTCAAGAAAGATGGCAGAAGAAAGTACATCAGTGAGGACCATAAATCCTCATCCGAGGATTGACGTGGTGAAGTTTAATGGCACTAACAATTTTGGCATGTGGAGGTGCGAGGTGATGGATGCCCTGAATGCATCTAACCTCGAGAATACTCTACGTCTGGAGAAGAAGCGAAGCACAACTACTGAAGAAGAGTGGGAGAAGATGAACCGATCTGCGTGTGGCTTGATCAGATCGTGTCTAATACAAGACATCAAATATCTTGTATTACACGAGACATCTGCGAGGCAGTTGTGGGAGATCCTTGAAAGAAAATATCTGACCAAGAGTATTGAATCCAGATTACAGCTGAAAAACAAGCTGTACGGGTTTCAGATGAAGAAAGAATACTCCGTGAATGAACATCTGAATCGCTACACGAAGCTTCTTACGGATTTGATCAATGTGGATGTCAAGATAGATGAAGAAGATAAAGCAATAATTCTCTTGAACTCTCTTCCTGCAGAGGAGTATGAGACTTTTACCTTAATCTTCATAAATGGGAGACAGTCTCTTGACTATCATGAAGTGTCGTCTGCTTTGACTAATTATGAAACAAGGAGAAAGGAAAGACAGCCTTCTCAGGCAAGCTTATCAGCGATGCGCTGACAGTAAGAGGCAGGGGTTCATATAGGAAGGGCAAAGATGATCGAGGGAGATCGAAGTCTAGGCCAGCTTATCGAGATCTGAAGAAGAACCAGTGTGCCTTCTGCAGAAAATTAGGGCACTGGAAAGTTGACTATCCAAAGGCCAAAGTTAAGAAGGAGTCTAAGACTGAGACAAATCTTGCAAAGGTGGTCAGTACTCAGAGCAGTACTTCACAGGCAGGTGGATTAGACTCGGACTCGTCGGTTTTCTCATTCTCTGTCACTACTCCCATCGTTGGCTACTCAGGAGAAAATGAGTGGATTTTGGATACTGGTGCTACATACCATATATGCCCTAATAGGAATTGATTTTTTAGCTTTGAGAAGCTGAAGGGATATTCAGTCGTTATGGGCGATGATCATCCATGTATCATGGAGGGTGTAGGTATAATCTAAATCAAGATATTTGATGGGATGATAAGGGAACTGAAGGAAGTGAGGTATGTACCTCAACTGAAGAGAAACCTAATCTCTGTTGGAGCTTTGAAGGCATTGGGCCTTGTGGTGTCAATAAAGGAAGGAGTCCTTAAGATGACTAAAGGCTCGATGGTGGTATTGAAGGCGGTTCGCAGGAACAATCTTTACTACTTGAATGGTAGTACTGTTATAGGACAAGTAGCGGCTTCTACTGATTCAGATGAAGACTCAACCAGGTTATGGCATATGAGGCTGGGACACGCATGAGAAAAGTCCTTGCAAACTCTTGCAAGACAAGGAGTATTGAAAGGTGCCAGAACCTGCAAGCTGGAATTTTGTGAACACTGTATCATCGGAAAGAAGACCAAGGTGAAGTTCGGCACAGCAACACATTGCACCAAGGGAATTCTAGACTATGTTCACACTGACATTTGGGACTTACCAAGACTGCATCAATTGGAGGTAACCATTACTTTATGTCATTTATTGATGATTATTCTAGGCGTTATTGGGTATATACCATGAGACACAAAGGGAAAGTCTTAAAATTGTTTGTGAAGTGGAAGAAGAACTTGGAGAGAAGTATGGGAAGGAAAATCAAGGTACTCCATTCAGATAATGGGAGAGAAATAAGTCTGGTCCTTTCCTTCAGCTATGTCTTGATGAGGGCATAGAGAGACACTTCACAGTGAGGGAGACACCGCAACAAAACGGGGTAGAGAAAAGGATGAACATGACTTTACTAGAGAAGGTCCGTTGTATATTGTCCAATGCCGGTTTATCGAAGAACTTCTGGGCTGAGACTTTGGCATATGCATGCTACCTTGTGAACAGGTTGCCTTCGTCTGCGATAGGGGGGAAAACTCCTTTCGAGGTTTGGTCAGAAAAAACAGCTACTGATTATGATTTGCTAAGGGTATTTGGTTGTCTAGCCTATTATCATGTCAAAGATGATAAGTTAGACCCAAGAGTAAAGAAGGGCTTGTTCGTCGGTTTCAAGAAGGGAATCAAAGAGTTCAAGATTTGGGACTCAACGGACAAGAAGTTTCTTCTCAGCAGGGATGTCACATTTGATGAGGCTTCTATGTTGAAGCCTAAGGTCTCTCAGCAGGTGGAGACTAGTAAGACCAAAGATGCATCGCAGCAGGTGGAGAATGATGCTAATCCACTATCTCTAGAAAGTTCAACATCGGTGAGGATCATACCTAGGGTGACACAGGGTAATGATCAAGCAGATGAGGGAGATGCTGATGATGAAGAGGGTCAAGAACAGGTCATGGGTAATGTTCCTTACTCTACTGCAGTTGGAAGACCAAGAAGAAACACAAGGAAACTAGGTTGGCTCATTACAGATATGGTCGTGGCGTATGCATTTCCGATCGTTGAAGAGGCTATTCCGTCCACCTTTAGAGAAGCTGAAATCAGTTCAGAGTCGAAGATGTGGAAAGCAGCCATGGAAGAAGAGATGAGTCTCTCTACAAGAATGACACTTGGGAACTCACTAAGTTGCCCAAAGGGAAGAAGGCGATAGGCTATAAGTGGGTGTATGCAAAGAAGCATGGATCTCTTAAAGAAGATATGGTGCACTACAAAGCCAGATTGGTAACAAAAGGCTATGCTCAAAGGAAGGAATTGACTATAATGAGATATTTTCTCCTGTTGTAAAGTATTCGTCAATTCGTATCTTATTGGTTTTGGTAGCACAGTACGAGTTGGACCTTGATCAACTCGATGTAAAGACCGTCTTTCTCCATGGCGATCTGGATGAAAAGATCTACATGTCTCAGCCGACAGGGTTCAAGACTGCAGGGAAAGAAGATATGGTGTGTAAGCTGAAGAAGTCGCTGTATGCACTAAAACAGTCTCCTAAACAGTGGTACAAGCGGTTTGACAGCTTCATCAGAGGAAAGAAGTGCACACATAGCCACTATGACCCATGTGTGTATTACAACAAGCTACCGGCAGGAGAGTATATCTATTTACTTCTGTATGTAGATGATATGCTTATTGCTTCAAGGTCTAGATCTGCAATTGATGCACTGAAGAGAGACTTATCTTCTGAATTTGAGATGAAAGATCTTGGTGAAGCAAAGAAGGTGCTAGGAATGAAAATTACACGAGACCGAAGGGTTGACAAGGTGAGCTTGACACAGAAGGGGTATTTACAAAAGGTACTTCAGAGGTTCAATATCGGCAAGGATACGAAATCTGTAAGTACACCACTGGCTCCTCACTTCAAGTTATCTTCCATGATGTCTCCAAAGACTATTGAAGAACGTGAGTACATGACTGACATTTCATATGTTAGCGCAGTTGGTAGTCTTATGTATGCTATGGTGTATACAAAACTAGATTTGTCACAAGCTGTCTCTATGGTCAGTAGGTATATGCATGATCCAGGACAGGGTCATTGGGAGGCAGTGAAGTAGATTATGCGGTACATTAAAGGTACCATTGATGTTAGTCTGATATTTGAGAAGGACTCCACAGGGAAGCAGGATTGTATCAGGTATGTTGATTCCGATTATGTTGGTGACCTTAACAAGCGTCGGTCTACAATGGGGTATGTTTTTACATTATCTCAAGCACCAGTTAGTTGGCGTTTTATTCTATAGTCTACCGTCACATTGTCTACTACAGAGGCCGAGTATATGGCCATGACGGAGGCTATAAAGGAGACAATTGGCTTCAAGGCTTGCTTAATGACTTGGGGGTGGATCAGGATCTTCTGAAGATTAACTGTGACGGTATGAGTGCTATTTATTTAGCCAAGAACCAGGTATATCATGCACGGACGAAGCACATCGACGTCAGGTTCCATTTTGTTCGGAAGATTCTAGATGAGGGTGATATTGAGCTGCTGAAGATTCACACATCGGAGAATCCCGCCGACATGCTTACCAAGGTGGTGTCAGGAGTGAAGTTTGCACATTGTAAAACTTTGCTCCATGTCCTTCATGTAGCATGAGTTTGTTGAAGCTTCTTTTAGATGAACTGCGGATGGCTTGATCCCTTGGGCAGGATACGTAAGCAACCACACTGGTGCAGCCACTTTTGAGTCGATGGTTCGTATGTTTCATTTCGGCTCAGATTTGAGAAATTTTCACCGAGGTGGAGAATTTTAGGAAGAGTCGAGGAAGTCGACGATGATTCAGAGATTCAGCAATAGCAGCAGCAGAGAAGCAGCAGTAGCACGGTCGACCGACCCGGTCGACCGTTGGGAAGCAGCAGCAGCACGGTCGACCGTTGTGCACCAACGTGCACAAGGTTGTAGCGGTCGACCGCCCGGTCGACCGACTTAAAATGCCTAACTCTCGGTTAGACATAGTCGACCGGCACGGTCGACTAGTGCCTAGGGTCGGTCGACCGGTTTCGGGCTGTTTCGGGAAATTTACTGAATTGGAATTCAGCCTGAATTGGAAACTGATTCTTAGGGTTTTCTTTAGGGTATATGAGAGAGACAAAGCTCTCTTCATAATGTAATGCTGTAATACTTGTATTGATTCACAAATCAATAGTAAATCTCTCTTCCTTGCCCCGAGGACGTAGGCGAAATTGGCCGAACCTCGTTAAATCTGGTTTTGTATTCTTCTCATTACTTGTTTGTTATTTGTTGTTGATGGTACTGCTATTTTGCATCTGGGATTCCTCTACGTGGTTGTTATTTCGGCGCACAACAATTTTCTTATCAAAATGCCTCTAGAAAAAAGTGGCTCCTTGTTGAAACAGAATGCCATTGATAATTGTTATGCAATGGAAGGGTACCATTTAATAACTCTATCTAGATTACTCAAATCTAACAATATGACAATATTTAAAGAACCAGCCCTTGAAATTCATCAACAAATAAACATCAATCTAACATACCTGTGCATTGTAGCTCTGCATTCCCAGTGCAGGAGAGACAATACAAAATGTATTTTCATCGACGGAATTAGATTTGTTACATCTCATAGACAAATGACCCAAGGAATGATAGGTCAAGAATGATGCACGAAAGCAACCTTCTGGAATCCGATATATGGGATACCAAGCTACCGAATACCTTGAGACAAGTAACCAATGAGCCATAAGTTAAAACTGAATCACAAACTTAAATAGGTAAGTAGGTTTGAGCTTTAAGTAGTTATCAGATGTTCATGTGCAAACTTGCGAGGTATTATTCATAGAACTTTGTACTTATTACTCACCATGATGCGGGATGGAGATCTTGTAGATCGATAAATTCCAACTGGGATGGGTGGCCAAATACTTGAGAGCTAGAAGCACCAACCTCAAAGAGCTCCTTTATCCTGTGGTTATCACAGACAGAAAAATAGGTTATCAGATAAGATACATCCCCCACCAATAAAAATAACCATCAGAAAAAATGCATTGTGAACAAAATGAATCTATTCCTTTGCAAACAGTGTTGCTGGGAGCTCATGTTCTCATGTTCGAAATACTCAAATATCACATGAGAATCATCAGATGAACAAACTGAAGAGGCAGATGCAGAACAGCCACTTCCATCAAAAGTAGCTATGCCACATGATCTTATTTGTTTCTTCAAACCAACAGGATCACGAAAACTTGTTTCTGCTCCCCAATGAAATTATTAAGATTTGTGCAAACAAATAGTCCCACATTGGTTAGACAAGAGGATGGTCTTGGGTATATAAGGATTTGGGCTACTCCACCTAGAAGGCTAGTCTTTTAGGATGGTGCCCTGAGTCCTTACAAATGGTATCACAGTCATGCTCCAGACTTAGTCATGTGTGGAAGATCCCCAATGGTGGATGGCGAAGTCCCGGGCACCTGCAAATGTGAAGCAACGAGGAGGACAGCAGTGCTCCTCAGTATCGCTTCCCTTTCTGGCATGTAACTACTTGTGTTTACTGAGATGCTTCCAACAGCCAACAGAATGGAAAGGATGACCAAATAATTGTATTGCTGAGAGAAATGGAACAAACTGGGCATAAAATTGATACATTAGCTTCCAATTGAGGATCCTTGGCCTTGACTTGCAAACCGTAGTTTCCTGATCCTTCATATCAATTCCAATCATCTCGTAGTGCAATCCTAGCCTTGACTTGCAAACCGTAGTTTCCTGATCCTTCATACCAATTCCAATCATCTCGTAGTGCAATCCTAGGTTTAGGAAATTTGATAAATGAAGCTGATATCGGCTCATGTTTAACCACCACAACGTATTGCTGAAAAGATGAAGGGGTGATAACTGGAGAAGCAGAATAGAGAAGTTTCTCGAACTCAGCAATGGGGCTGCCTGTTGCCACCTGAAAATTTTCAGAAGCTATTTGTGGTGTGTAAGAAGCTTTAAGAACTTGCGCAGCCCAATCTGAACATATGTATACGGGCAAATTCCTTGACATCTAATCAGATGCAGAACAATAGTCATCCTTGTCCTTCACTCAGTTTCCTTGTCTAGCAATTGTAAAACAATTATTGTGCACATCTTTGGTGATGTCCGAACCAAAGGATGCTCCACAAAAAAGCATCATTATCACTGCCTGATGGTGATTTACTTTTCTGATATTAGAATGGTCAATATCTATGCTGTTTTTTAAAGTGTTTTTTACCAACAGGAATCCACACGGGTGAACTGACCCTGGAAGTGAAGAACCCCTTAGTAGTGCTATCGTAAGGCAGCTCAATTCCAGCTATCACAGATGATTTATCCTCTTCGCTCGAAGAAATATGAATAGATGCATGCTTCACATCTTCAATTGATGTAGCCCCTGCCTCATCATTAGTTTTGAATTCATGCAAGAAAGCCTCCTCAGTTCCAGGCTTGCACAGACTAGGTTTACTGACCCGCAATCCTTTTCTCTGATGGATGGTATTCTCTTGTTTAGAAGGCAGAGTCAATTTATCCTGTGACCTCTCCCAATAACTGTTCCCCCTTGCATCATCTTTTCTGATCCTCATACATTTTGACCGCGTCTACCATGGAAGTTCTCTCGAATAGGAGCCCACTCAGATGCCTCAGACAATATACGTCCCCGAGTTTTGTACATCCTTTGAATACTGCCTCCCAAGTACTTCAATGTTTGTTGAGAACCATCCTCATTGTAACAAGAAACATGTGGAGGAGGTAACAAACCATTTCCTTTAGAAGATTCCATGTTTTGCTGTTTCTGATGAAGCAGCATCCACGCACAGTTAATTGTCATCATAAATCTTTCTACCAACAGTCTGCGAACTTCCAATGTACCTCCCAGTCCTTTGCCAGGTTAAGCATTTTCCTTCCCATATTTTCTCCCCTACTTCATATGGAAGGGTAACCGTGATGTACTATTTGAAATTTGAGAGTTCCCTTTGTTGGGCTCGGAGGTTTGGATTGGTTCAAGTGCAGAGACATCACAGACCCCACTACACTGACTGTTGAATGTGACCTCCATATATAGTTTTTTTTTTTTTTTTTTTCAATTTTTGCCGGCTTCTATCAAACCCAAAGAATTTTGGATTCGTAAAACTGCAGGGATATCACTGATCCTTAAACACTGATTGCTGGATTGACATCCTACCAATTTCCACATTTATCTGCTTCATTTACACCAAAAGATGTATGTAAAGTTGCAGGACAACATGCCCTAGAGCCTGCCAACAAGGATCTAGAGCAAGATGGCTCCATGTTGGATCATGTTTTACAGTAGTGTCTGCAGTTACTTCATTCTGAGTACCTCTTCTTTCTGTTCTAAAGCTGATTCCATCTGATTTTTTTCCCACAGATTTCAGTACTGCAGTTATCATGCCCAGGTTCTGGTTTCGTGTCATTGTCCCTTCCTTCCTCCAAAAATACACCCATAGAGTGCAAATCTGTAACAGATGAAATAATTGAAGAACCTTGGGCAGCCTCGGCAGTGTTCTCTTGCTTCATTGCAAACTTCTTATTGCCGGTTCCATCAATATTCTTATTATCGTGAACAGACTGCCACCTGTTGGTGGGTGTCATCTTTCTGGTGGCTGCTGCCTTTCTGGTGAGTTGTATTGTTCCGCCTGTCTTAGGGTTGTGTTGTTCTGGCCCTTGAGTTGTATTGTTCTGCCTGCCTTCTGTTATTCTACTTTTAATACACTAGCAGCTCCAACAGCTTGTTGAAAAAACTAGTTGGTGTAGTTGCCGCAATGCTTTGTTATCAGAGGGTAACTATACCAGGAAGTGATTTAACTTGATTCATTTTGCTTTCTTTGGGCCCAATATTTTGAGCTCCAAACAAAGCTATGAGGAAAATATGTTAAGCCCCACATTTGCATTGTTGCCATCAGGCCTACGCTTTTCCTTGAGAAAATCTGAGCATTGTCAATTTTCCATTCTCTCTTTTCTTTGCCAAACAAGCCTTAGCAGAAAACCTGACAAGAGAGATTTTAGATGAAAGCCTCCGCCAAATGTTAGACAGTGCAAGGGGTATCTACTAAAAAATCTAACAGAAACAGGAGCGTGTTGCTGTGAAACCCAATAGAGCAAGGAATTGATATAGTACATGAGTTATTTGTCTGCAATTCCGCCAATTGAATAAATATTACTAACAAAATATATGAAGGTCCAAACGAAAAAAAAAATGAAGGTCCAAGAAATATATATACTTATATACAGCACAAACATTCGATCTCCAATTTGATCAACTGTATAATTTGCTGCAGGTGAAAGAAGAACTGATATCAAACAAGCTTCGAGTTGAGTCCTTGTATGTCCTTTGTGTGATACACGTAAGAGATTTCTACCCCCGTTAGCTAAGGGGCAATGAAATCAAAGCTAAATGGGCAAAAAATGTATAGATTAAAAAACTAGTCAATCCCACAATTTTCAAATGAATCCAATCACAAAAGAAAGATTTCGTTGAAAGGGTTGAACATCTTTGATTCTTACAGAATGGCTCCTTGTGTTCCCTGTAAAATTGAATGCTTTCAACCGGAGTAACTATGCTCTTTTATTCTCCTTCAAGAGGTCTGTGATTGGCGGTACAACTGCAAAATCCAATCCAAGTAACTGCTGGTTCCAGCAGTTTTGTCCTCAATGAGCCTAGTGAGAAGCAAGGAACTCTCCCTTGGCTGTTCACCTTGCCTTACGAAATGGCATAACTGATAGCAGGAGGAATCCTTCTCCCTCAATCTCTTCAGAATCCTTGTTACTTTTCTCGACTCTTCATGATCATGTTCACTTAAAGCAACCTGCAACACAACATGAGTTGAAATGTATAATAACATAACTGCTTTTGGCTTGTGTTCGTGTGTTGTGTGCACATGTGTGCGCACATATCTGTGTGTGTTCAGTGGCATCGCACATACAATTGAGTAGGGAACAGAAAGTGTCGTTAAGTTGCAATGTATCATATGAACAACACAGCAGTAGCCCGGAACCTAAGTAGCCCGGACACCTCACAGGTGGAACCTTGTTCGAGTTGGACGGTCAGACACTATACTCTCTTTCATATATAATTTTTAGAATTTGTTGTCAGTGCATATCATGTCAGCGTGTGCGACTCCGTGTACATGCAACAAAGGCTAAAATATGATATGGAGAGTAAAATGAAAACTTAAAACATAATTAAAACCCTAAACTCAATCCTAATGAGAGTGAAAGTCAGGATTCCATGAATGATTTAAAATCAAGTAGGATGCCTAAACTGAGAACCCATCTGGTTAACCTTCATCTGCAACACTCAAAATACCTAGAACTGAAAAAACAAACATGAATAGCCTATAACCAACAAGTTGCATGTAATCATGAGATTCATGGCATGGTAGCATCCAAACATGACGGTTTCTTTAAATGTGTGCTTCAAGGCATTCAGTCTATAGAGCATGATGACTGTTGATCTCCAATGCAAGAAAGAGGTCCAGCAACATTTCTCAAAAGGTTTAAAGCCAATAGGATGGTCATTCCACAAACACCCAAGGCTAACTACTATTGATGGTTAAAATATATAATTATAAACAGTTATGTGAAGTTTAAACTTATTAAAATATATATTAATAATAGAGTAATGTAAAAGCATGTGTTAAGATCTGCATGTTGAGTGTTACTGTTCTCAAGTTTTAGGAGCTTGAAATAAACTATATAGATATAATATCAGACAAGACAATATTGAATAGCAAGAGCATTGCTATATCTTTCCTGTGGTGATTGAAGAAATAGATACTGTTGATTTAGAAAATCAAACAATTACCAATATAATGTCAACAGAATCAGACAGCTTATAATAAAACGATATGACAACAGTTGAGTTCGAAAAGAGTGTTCCAAGTGTCATTGATTTAAGGATGAGCTAATTGGCACGCATGTTAAAGGAATCACCTCTCCTCGATTGTCCTGCTCCCTCTTCCTCCCTTCTTTCTCCCTCCTCCTTTTCTTGCCCGATTTTTGGGCTCTACAATTAGGACATACCATGCAAATTTGATCATTTTTACTGTTTTCTGGGAGATTGGGCTTGGGATTTAAATAGCTTCTAGTGTTCAACTTGCATTTTTCTAAGGGTTGGATTTAGCAGTATTGAGACAAAACCGAAATGTTGTTTGTATTTTAAATCAGCTAAAGAAACCAAGCAAAATTGCTGAAACAGATAAGTATCAGCTTTGATCTAAAATAATGGGCAATATTAACTAAAGCATACTGTAAACTAATGTATGGAATTATATTTTAGGTATGCATTTCAAGTGAATAATATAAAAGCATGGGAATTATTCTTTATACAAGAATTGCTTGAATCACAGAGAAAAGAAAACAAAATGCAGTTGTCCAGATTTTATCTTTGTCATAGATGAGTAGTTCCTATTATATTTTCTCAGTTCCTACCTAAGTTTCCCATTTATCTTATTTTTCATCAAGAAAAAGCTCATTGTTTTAGAAACAAACTGATTAAACTGTTGATATGACATTAATGGCTCAGAGTCAATGCAATCAACTTCTACCACATTAGAAAATATAAATTGAAGCCTTGTGTGCTTTCCCACTTTATTTGGAGCAGACATCTTGAGCGTGAACCATACCTTGGATAGATCAGCAAAGATGGATAAATCAATTCCCAGAACTTTGTTAACTATATCTGATGGAAACATCCTCCCAAGCCAAATAATGAAGCTGAACCCATCATCAAAAACATATAGGCCACTGGGATCTAAACTGTGCACTGTTAGAGCTAACTTTTTTGAGGACTCTTCAAAATCATCAACCTGTAAAATAAGAATCAAACATTAACCACCCACTACAATTCCATACATATAAAGATTTACTAAATAATATTAGACACTTGTTTTGGCTAAATATAGAAAGTGAAGAATTAAAATATTGAAATAGACATTCCTGTAAGCTATAGCTAAATTCCAGAATGGTTGATCACCTTTCCTAGGCAGCTATCTATTCTGTGCAAGCTGGGGTAGAGAAGCTTGAGCATCCTTCTTACAGGTAAAATCATCATACTGTAACCAGCTGCACAGCGTACATCTAGAGGAGCATCACCATGACCGCCATGAAGTGCGACAGATTTACAAAGGGACAATGCATATAGTGGCAAAAATTTCAAAGTTTCAGGAAAGATTAGCCGGCCTCCCAACTGATGCTGCACTGCATAAAGGTTGCGATATTCCTTAAGGCTCTTCACAATCTTCAGTTGAATAAGCTGGCGAGCATCCTCCAGCTTCTGCGATAGTGTAGTCTCAATTGCTGCAGGATTTTCAACGTTGTAACAAAAGAAAAATGTAGAACAGTTGACACAGACAGATTCTAGGGTTTCTTGGACTCTTACCAAGCCGATTCAACAATGAGAGAGTGGCCCCAGTGTCAGCCCGGCGGTACATTTCACCAAGATCTGCTACCACGGGTACAGCTGCTGTATGGACCCTGATCCGTCTTTCGCCTGAGGATGAAGTATATCTTGTACTTGCTAAGGAAAATGAGGGCATATTCAAGAATAAGGCAAAGAAACCATCATCACAGCATATTAACAAGCATTTGAGCATGTTGCAAGTAGATATGAGTCTCGTATATAATCTATAACATCAATAAAAATGACTTGGCACACAATGAAAACATAAAAGGAAGATCTAAATGCAGAATGTCAAGACAACCATCCCAAAGACAAAATGTAGACAAACTTTCTCCTTATCTTATGTTCCTATATATATATATATATATATATATATATATATATATATATATATATATATATATATATATATATAGAGAGAGAGAGAGAGAGAGATAGACTTGTGTATCCTTTCAAAAGGATTTGATCCGGGATCCTTCCCACTCAAATTCAACCCTCCAACATTCGAATACAAGATCCACTCCGTTGAAGTTGATCTATACTATTTCAAGTATCTATAAACCAAAAATCAAGTGTTTTAAATACTTTTTGCCCATCCATCAAGTAGGGGAAAAACGGACGGCCTAAATAGTGAGTTGGTTAGTTTAACGGTGTAGAACATTTGAAATCTAACAAAAATTAGTTTATAGGGGTTTTTAAATGTTTAGATCATAATGAAATGGCCGGATCGAGAATTTGTATGTCTAAAGACATAGATCTAACTAACTCACTACTTTCGGCCGTCCATTTTGCGTCGCTTGATGGATGGGCAAAAAGTATTTAAAACACTTGATTTTTGGTTTATAGATACTTGAAATATTATAGATCAACTTCAACAGAGTGGATCTTGTATTCGAATGTTGGAGGGTTGATTTTGAGTGGGAAGGATCCGGGATCAAATCCTTTGAAAGGATACAAGTCTATATATATATATATATATATATATATATATATATATATATATATATATATAGTGAGTTGATCCCCTAAGAACGGTTCTCACAGATTTTTGTGAGAATTTTCATGTGGGCCGTCGGATCTGATAGATACTTGATTTTATTTCATTTGATCTATCAAATCTGACGACCCACATGAAAGTTCTCACAGAAATCCGTGAGAACCGTTCTTAGAGGATCAGCTCCTTACACACACACATAATGATCTATCAGATCCGACGACCCACATGAAAGCCGTTCTTAAGGATCAGCTCCACAAATATATATATATATATATATATATATATATATATATATATATATATATATATATCTGAGACAGCTGAGAGTCCCTCTCAGCCTGCGGTGACGTGGCACATTATTAGCCACACCAATAAGTTGCAGCCCGCCTATTGTAACAAGTGAAATTACTAAATGCCACGCGGTAAAAGGTAGTTGTTCCGCTATTATTTATTATTATTTTTCCCCTATTTTTTCCGCGCATTATCAGATCTACGTTTGAGTTTTACTACCAAAAAGCTTTTCTAAAAAAACCAATATCCTCCTCAGGTTTTTTTTTTTTTTTTTACTTCGCAGACATAAATCTCCTTTTCTTTTTTAATGTCGACCGCCAACCAAAACACATCCCCTACCAATTCATATCATCGTCCCCGATCTGAGTCTCCTGAGCTAAATATGAACCATATATCATCGTGTTCAACTTCGTCACAGAATATTGAAAATCTTGAAGGGTTGAGATCTTTGGATGCTGATCAAGAGGCTTTCATTTTATCTTTTTTTAAATTTTTCCCGCAACTTCTTATATGTAAAAAATCTTTGGTAACGCAGATGGAACTGCGACCTAGATTACGTTTTACAGAACAATAATCACTTTTACCAAAATCGTCTTTTTCAGTCAACAATTGCACAATTTTATTAACTGCGATCTCAGTCGCAGTTATTTAATTTGAAAAATACATGTTTTTCTCATATACACTAAATTGTAAGAACTGTGACTAAAGTCGCAGTATATATTAAAACATTTTTTTCAATAGTCACAGCTATCTTTACAACTGCGACCTTAGTCGTAGTTTTATTTAATATAGTTTAGACGTGCGATTTTCAATTAGTTCTTTTTATTTTCAATTACCTGTTTTTTCTCGTATACGCTAAATTGAAAGAACTGCGACTAAGGTCGCAGTATATATTAAAACAAAATTTTCAGTTATTACAGATATCTATATAACTGCGACGTTACCTGCAGTTCGTAACTACTTTGCATGTGCGACCTTTTGCGCAGACCTTTAATATATTAAGGACTTCGACAGATGTCGCAGTATTACAAAATATCATTTTCTTTTGTAAAAAACCTGAACATCCTGAAAGATACGACTACGGTCGCAGTCATTTATTCTATAGTCACAACTATCTTTACATCTGCGACCTTAGTCGCAATTCTATTTATTATAGTTCAGACGCATGATTTTTAATTATTTCTTTTTATTTAGTTCAACAATTTATTTTGTAGGATCAGAATTTACATGGAGAAATGTCTGGAAGCTTAGTTATTCTTTTAGGCAACAATTTTCCACAGACGATGAAGCACAGACGATGAAGCATACAACTTTTACAATGGTTATGCAAGGGACAGAGGTTTTAACGTGAGAAGAAAAGGAATAAATAAGTCATGTAGGCCTCCTCATGAAGTTATTTGCAGAAAATTTTGTTCCAACAAGAAGGGTGTGAAGTTATGTGACAAAAGACAAAATGGGCTTACAGTCAACATCGAATCAACACTAGAGTTGAGTGTCCTGCTGAGATACATGCGCGTCTTCCATTATTATCACATCGAAGTTTTGGGTTGTCACCAAGTTTCTTGATTCTCATTCACATGATTTATCAAGCCCGGATAAGGTGCATCACTTTTACTCTCACCAGACACACCAGACACATCGATCAAAGATTATCAGAAGCATTATAACCAAGTTGGTTGATGTAGTAATTCATCCTTCAAATATTTCCCGTATTGTTAATGCAATGCACCACGGAGAAGGTTGTGAAAAAGTAAGCCCGCAACAAGTTATTGATTTTATTCGACACTGGAGAAATAACATTGGCCATGAGTTTATTTCGATCATCAAATATTTCAAGAAAAACCTGAGTCTGATCCAGATTTTTTCTTTGCAAGTGAAGTTGATAATGTGGGCACACTTAAAAGCATTTTTTGGACTGATAGAAGAGTAATTTTCTCGTATTTAAGTTTTTGTGATGTGATTGTTTTTGACACCACATACAAGACTAACACTTGAACCTGCCATTTGCTCCATTCCCTGGAGTGAATCATCATCGGCAGTCAATTTTGTTTGGTTGTGCAATACTTGTGGATGAGCAGAGGGATACATTTATTTGGCTATTCAATAAATGGCTCAAATGCATGCACGGAGTTGCACCAAAAGTGATTATTACTAATCAGGATGCCCAGATAGGTGATGTCATCAAGATGGTATTTTCAACTACTTGGCATCGTTACTGTTTTTGACATGTAAGAAAACATATTGTCGAGCAACAAATCCCCTGATGAGCAAGTATGTGAAGATTTTCTCTGATTTCCATCTGTGGTACACCCCCCGTGATATAAGCACATGCGAAGAACGATGGAGATTGATGAAGGAAAAATATCATATAAAAGAAGAAGACGGTTGTTGAAGATGTGCAGATTGCATGGACACTGGGTTAATGCTTATCTAAATGATATTTTCTGTGTTGGAATGACAACCAGTCAAAGGTCTGAGAGTATTAATTCCTTCTTTGATGGCTTTGTGAATGCAAACACAAAACTAGTTGAGCTGGTCTACCAATACGATAAAGCTGTCGCCGCCCGTCGTAGTTTCAAAACTCAACAAGACTTCCGGGGTTTAAATCTTGTGCTCAATTGTACATCGAATCCATATGAGATACAAGTTTTAAAGTTGTATACCACGAAGATTTTTCAGTTGTTTCAAAAGGAATGGGCAGTTATAATGACTCTTTTCGGAAGAGTTGAAACATGATGGACTTGGAGTAAAATATTTAGTTGGTGAATTTTTAAAATCAAGACACTTGGGAAAAGGTCAGTTATGAGAATTCTGGTGAACTTAACGTGTCTTGTAGTTGCGCATTATTTGAAACAGAGGGTATCCTTTGTAGACATATATTGTTCATTTTGTGCCTCAATTATTTACACATTTACCAGAATCCTATATACTACAGAGATGGAGGTTGGTTGCCCGTTACAAGAATATTGCAATTGAAAATGGCATTAGACCTTTTCCAATCAAGGCACGCGAGGGAAGGCTAGACTGTGGACACTGCAATCCAAATTTAATGTAATTCTTAAAATGGTGTCCGATTCGGATATCCATCTTTTAAAGTTGGATGCTACGTTGGAAAGATTTGCTGCAGAAACCAGTAATGAATGCAAATCCAGGGCAGTAAATGATCAATCATCACAGTCTGAAACAAATATTGGTTCCAGTAGATCAGTTGTGATTTTACGAGATGGTGACGATTGACTATACGCGATCCAACTGTTCATATACCAACCAAGGGGAGGTCTGAAGGTACATCCAAGTTAAAATCTGATTTTAAAGATTCTCTATCACATAAGAAAATTAAGCATCGAAAGTGTGAAAACTGTCAACAACTGGGTCATTACAGGACTGGTTGTCCATTATTGATATAAAATTAAACTTGTTATAGAATTTAATTTTAAGTTTGATGTTTCAAACATTTATGTTTGTATTTTACTTGCAAAGAAAGTAATTTCATGTTACAGCTACTTGGAACGAATAAACTTTTTATTATACATCTTCAGGCATCATCTGCAGCAGGAAGGCCAATCATAATTGTCTCCTCAACTATTTATACATTGTCTTCTCAACTATTTTGAGAGGTTCTCGTTCTGTTTCCGCCGAATGTTAGCTTCAATATTTGATATTCTTTCTTTCCTTCATCTTCTTCTTCCTCATCATCATCTTCAGCAGGAACGTCAATCATAATTTTTTTCATCATACAAAATATTGGCCACTCGATTAAAAATCTAAAAAATCATGTTAAACAAACATCAATATAAAATTAACTTGTTAGTTCTGCCAGTGTTGTTAGAGGCGATCGAGGCGATGCGCCTCAAGCGCGAGGCGAAGCGAGGCGCAACAATGCGCCCCGCATCGCAGGTGAGGCACGCGGGCAACGCGAGGTGTGCGCCCTAATGCGCCTCGCGTGCGCCTCGAGCGAAGCGCAAGGCGATCGCCTCTATGCGCTTATTGTTTGTGGGGCGGGTCGGGTCATAACCCGCAAATTTAGCGGGTAAATTCGGCCCGTTTAAGTTAGATAAAAAGTAAAAATGAAAGAAATCAACATTTTTACTGCAGGCAAACCCGATCTAGGGCAGAGGGCCTCCCACATACATCATCGTCGCCTTCATCACTATCGCCTTCGTCGTCGTCGCCAGGTAAGCACTCTCTCCACTCCAGCTCTCTCTTCATCTTTCAACCCTCTCTTGATCTCTGTCTCTTCTCTCTCAGAGACAGAGATCTCTCATATCTGAGAGAGAAGAGAGAGAGATTAAGAAAAGGAGAGGAAGAGGGGGAAAGAGCTGGAGAGGAGAAAGAGATCAGGAGATAGAGGAAGAACGAGAGAGAAACAAAGAGAGATAGATCTGTCTCTGATACATTTTTAGTGTAAATTTTTTAATGCATTTTTAGAGTGCATTTTTCAATATCTTGGAATAAAAAAAAGAATATATTCATAATCATGCGCCTCACTGAACACATCCATAATACATCAAATAAAGAAAAGAATACATCCATACAAAGAAGAAATTCATCATACATCCATACATAGAAAAGAATACATCCATACAGAGAAGAAATTCATAATACATTCATACATAGAAAAGAATACATCCATAATACATCCATACAGAAAGAAAAAAATATGCGCCTCATTTAAGTGAGGCGATCGCCTCGCCTTGCGCCTTGCGCTTCGTGTGCGCTGGATCCTTTACGCCTCACACTGCGTGTCGCGCCTCGATAATACTGAGTTCTGCTACTTATATCGCAGCAAAATGATACTTGTAATAGAAGAGCTATCAAACAAACTGCGACCATGTCGCAGTCTTAAATTTAAGCTATAAGCCAAATAAATCAGTACTACGACCATAGTCGCAGTACAAATTCATACTAAATTTATCCCGACTCAGATACTGCGATCTCAGACGCATTCAAAATCAAGGAAATAAAAGAACTGCGACCATGATCGCACTTCACTTATAACGTAATGGAAGGGACTGCGACTTTAGTCGCTGACATAAAATTTAAAAATAAATATATAAAAGACTAGTGAAGAGTCTATAGTCGCTAACTATTAAAAACTAACCTTATCTTCTTCAACATCATTAAAATCAATTTCAACCAGGCCTCTGCTAATATTTTGGAGCTCTCATCTTACTGTCCATGGGGTTTTGTCCTCCAAACCATTCCTTGCCTCAAAAATAGTAGCCCCTTCACATAGCCAATACTACAACATGTATTATTATATTAGTTTAGATAAACATTGTCAATATATAAATAATTTTCAACAATATTTACCAACTATATTATTCATACTTATAATAATTTGCACGAAGCATTCTTGCAACTCAAATGTGGTGTGTCTGAAGATGTCTATTGACTCAATTAGGAATTGACAGCTTTAGCCCAGCATATGTTCTTCATCAGCTGAATATTAGCAATTTGTTCCACTATATACAATGGCACCGTGCATTTACTGTCAGAAAAGAATAGAGTGGGCAACATATACAGGATGATTAGTGTTGTGAAGTCTTGAGCTGCAAGTCTTTATCTGTCTCTTATAAATTCATTTAAAGTCACTTGCTGCTCAAGCTGTTCATCCTTTGTCACATCTAATTCAGTCCTCCTTTTCTTCACCAGAAGATCATCTAAAGCTTCTTCAATGGATACTTTCGTGATCTTCTTTATATTTGAAAAATAATGTTTTATAACCCCCTATCCTTCAGTGTAGGGGTCTTATTCATAATAAAATATGCCTCATTGATAGGTAGGCCAAAAGTTAGGGCAACTTCTGCTACTGTTAACTCAATTTGTTACCATCAATTAGAAAGGTCATTGACTTCCTATCATACTGGTCTACAATTTGCAGTACACTTATATTCTTATATTTGATTTTAGGCCTTTATCAGCACCAAACTCCTCGTTGTAAAAGGCCATGAAAATTGCACCAAACGGGGTCTCCTTCATCGCATTAACAAAATCTGTCTGAATGTGCTCTCTGAATTTTCTGATGAATTCGCACATAGGCTTTAGGCTCGATCTTATAGGACGAACCTTCAGTTCTTGCTTACCTATAGATGCAGAAATATTAACATAAGTATAAAATTTAAAAAAATCAAGGTCGCAATACTTTTAAATAAATTTCGAAAAGAAAAAGACTGCGACCTTGATCGCAACAGTAGATAATAAATTATAATACACTGCGACCAAGGTCGTACTGTTAAATTACACTACGACAAAGGTCGCATTTTTCTAATTAACCTAATTAACTAATGAGGAACTTGGTCAATGATTCAGAGCACTACGACCCTTGTTTCATCATAATGCAATCAGAGTTGCAGTATCCTATTAAGCTAACTTAGTAGAACAGACTGCGCCTCAGGTCCCAAAAAAGAGAGAAAGGGTGGCAACACTGCGACTGATGTCGCAGTGTTTTAAAAAAATAATCTTAAAAATAAAACGGAAGTTAATGAAAGTTTAAAAAAATATTTTTTCACAGACTGCGACCAAGGTCGTAGAAATCTTGGTCGCTAATATAAAGAACTACGACCCAAGTCGACAAAATGGAATGAAAAAATATGGTGACCTTGGTCACAGTGTTAAAAAATTTTAAAAAATAAATCTCTAATAAGATCGTTAATTCCTATTTTCTTTTCATCTTAAACTGTGACTTGGATTAAATTTTCAGGATAAAAAATTTAAAAATATTATTTCAAATCGCATAAATATATTTAATTCTGATTCTTACTTCTTTAAATAAAAAGGCGACTCCTTTACTCTTAATTGCGACCATGGTCGCAAGCTTTTAAAATAAAAAAATTAAATAATTAATTTTTAAATTCAAGATTCTTGAAAATTTTTAAGAAAAATCAAAATTTTCCCGAAAAAATTCAGTATTATTTTCTTCTTTGGAATTAAAATTTAAAACTGAATCAAAAAAAATCAGTGCAAGAGACACTTTTGAATCGAAGTTAAATTATAAGAGGGAATTTTCTTCAAAAACCAAAAAATTGAAAATCACAACTGAAAAATTCAAACTATTAAGGGCTACAGAACCCCAAAAAAAAGGTTTTCTAGGTTTTCCCTTTACCTTTTTCCGCGGATGATTTCTTGGGTGTCATCTTGATCAGATCTTTTTTTAAAAAAATAATTTTTTGAACGCAATTGCTCGGAAAGTTTAGGAAACAATAACACTAAATATTTCATATTGATGAACTAAAAATTTCAGATCTGTAATTTTTTGGAAGAAAAGATTTAACATACAGTAAAAATTTGCAAGGGTGAGTATATTCGTCAAAGCAATTATTGAAGTGACTGATGGCTTATTCGAGCGGGATTTTTTGGTTTCTGTCCGCCAAACTTTATGACAAATGCGTGGTTATTATGTTGCCACGTCCCGCTGGCTGAGAAACTCTCTCAGCTGGCGGCTGAGGTACAGTAACCCCTACATATATATATATATATATATAATATATATATATATATATATATATATATATATATATATATATATATCTCCTAATCAAGGGTAAGGACTCAAGATTAAAGCTCCTTTGATGTTGCTAACTTACCAGTTGCCAACTAAAAGAAACAAAATTGAAGTCATCAAAGGAATGCCAGTGAAATGAACGAAATAAAAAGCAACAAATAGAAGCACGATGAAATTAACCAGCAAGTCTTATTAACTGTGGGGTTGGCGAGGAAAAACTTGTAACATAAAAAAGAATTGTAAGCTGGAACTGTGTTTTATATAATACTTGGAACATAAAAAGGAACAGAAGGATAACAGTAGCCATTGGAAAGATAGCTAACTCCTGCCAGCTTGCTTCACATAAACCACAAGGCTTTTCATAACAGTATAACAGAAAATGGTTTGCAGTACAGTTCAACTGTTTAATGTGCACAAATCTAAGAAGTCATGATTTAGATGATCCTCTGATGCAGGAAAGAAATACTAGTATGGTCCAGGATAACTAAAAATGAAAAATAGGAACCATTACAAAAGTAAACCACATTGATGCATGCCTCCTTAGCTATAAAGTGCAGAAAATATAGCACACAAATATGCAGGACACATGCAAAAGAGACAAACTAGTCTGACACAAGCCAGATCAAAGCCAAGGCTTGCTTAAGCTCAGCCAGAAATTATCCACACATCAGATTCATTTGCATTTCAGACACTAGATCCATCTTCAAGCTTGGCTTGTTAAGTATCAAGCAAAATACAAGTTTCCCCATAGGAGCTGTTTAATTCAAGCAAACTGGAGCACACTAATTATTGTTTTAAAATACTGCAAGTCTCCAAATGTTCACAGAAACTACATCAAGATCATAATTTAACTAAAACTCTTGCTTGAGCCCTTGGCTTCATCTGCTTATCACAGTTTAGGCATAGGCCATTCTCAATTCATCGTGATTTGAGCTTAGCCATGGAGTTGAGTATGCATGCTTACGAATTGATCAACACTCTAATATGACACAAGATTCAAATAAAGTTCACACATTGCCATAAAAATGACATCTAGTATTATATATATTTAGCAGGAGCTTAATATAGGGCTTCCTACTTAGAATTCTTCGCTAATAACCCTGGCAACAACAAAACATACACACAGCTTCATGCATTCACACGTGCAACACGATTATGAAAGAATGAATCATAGTGGATTGTAAAGAATAGTTGAACACGAAGCTAATTTCAAAATGGCTATTTGTTAACATGTGCTTAACAATTTTAATGGGGGGCTGTATAACCTTTTACTTCTCTGAAGCATTCGGCATTCAAATAAGACGAAAACTTTTCGTGCTATAGAGGAGCAAGAGGGAGGCAGTTTTTGTCATTCACGTTTGTTTTCTTGAATTCATCCTTATTCCTCGGAATGATCGATTGTTGTTCCTTTATCTCTCAGTTCAAATAATATTTGATATTTGCTTGAAATCAAGTCAACAGAAACTTAAGAGCTCAATTTTCATCTTGAACTAATCCCCAGGATTTAGAAGCCTATTTCTTTTCATCAGATTACATTGGGTCAAAAAAAAGCTTCAATACAGCCTTTATCTCAAACTTTTAGGGTTGCCTACATTAATCTTTTTCTTTTATTCTGCTTCATTACAGCCATCTCCTATATTAAATTAACAATTACCATATCTTTTAAACAATGTTTTAAATCTCAGCCAATATATACCGATATTTTATCCAAAATGATACGATAAGTACAAAATTTTACCGGATGTCGTTTTGGACCGATATGGGCCGATATATCGCCACGTGGCCAATATATCGGCCGATATCCGAGATGAAAATATCACCCGTTAAATTGGCTTATCGTTTTGCAATTCGAGTCGAGTCACAACCCACTAAATTGGTTAAGGAAGTGATAAAACCCGACCCACTTCATTATATAAAATAAAATTAAAAAAAACTGAAAAAAGATCAAAATTCTATCCCTTTCTGCACTCTGAAAAGCTAGGGCATCACCATTTCGTTCTCGATCATTCTCAATCGTCGTCGTCGTCTCGTTCTCGTCTCCCATCGTTGATGTACTTACCCCTCTCTCTCTCTCTCTCTCTCTCTGAGACAGAGAGAGAGGACGGCGATGGGATTTATTTTCTGTCCTAAGTTGAAACAAGTTTCTAAGCATAAATCGTCAAATTAGCTAGAAAATGATTTTCTTTGTTCTGTAACTTGTACTGGATCAAATCTCCTTGCAACGAAATCTTTGTTTACAAGTGAAAATCAGTTGCATTTGATTATGTGGAAGCTTTAATAAGTTGAAGAAAAGAAAGATAAAAAATAAATGGAAATTATAATCATTCAAATGACTTTAAGAACAACAGAAATAAAGTTTCTATCCCAAATAGAGATCCATTGGTCGCCTACAATGAAGAGGAAAAGATTACCGAATGGTTGGTACCAGAGCAAGGGAATGGCGAGGCTAGTGATGATGAAGTTCTTCGGGAGAGCAACTAACTTTTAGGAAAGTTACGATTGCGATGGGCGCTAATTTGTAGAAGAGAAAAATGGAAGAGTGAAGATCTCCAAGAGCGTTAAAATTTCTAAAAGGAAGGCATCTTCATCATCCAAGAAGAGACGTGCAATGGACGAGGACAAGGAAGAGAGAAGAGTTGGATTCGGCATCGAATTCATCATTGAATGATGAGGAGCCAACAATTCCTTTGGATGATACCGATGTGTCTGAATCCGAGTAGAAATGTAGAACATGAATAATATTGCATTTGCTTTAATATTATATTTTTCTTGAAGACAAATGTTAGCTGTTTTGAAGTTTGAGCATTCGGTTGATTTCTCTCTTGACGCATTTGAGGAGCTTCTACAAAAGATAAGTATCCCCTATAGGTCTATGACCCTAAACTTGGTTTAAGTAGTTTCATATAATTTATGTAGGCAATCACATGTATATTCTTCATCCGTTATGACGTCCGATATTTAGTACCATATCGTGATATATCACCCGATATCTGGTATATAATTTTGTTGACTAATATATCGTCGATATCCGTTATTTAAAACATTGCTCTTAAACAAACTTTATTCCATGTTTGCTTTGGCCTACCTCTAGTGCTTGTTGCTTCATTAACTATTATCTATCACTCCACTTAACTAGCACATTTATTGGCTTTTATACATACCTAAACATCCACAATCTATTCTCCCCCAGTTTATCTTCAATGATAGTTGCCTCTTATTTTTTATGGATGCACTCATTTCTCATCCCCTCTCTTGGCCTCTTGTCGTTCATCCATCTCAACAATGTCATTTCAGCAACACTCAGTTTCAAACACTATCTTAACTGCTGAAATATAGACCCATAATTCACTATCAGTCTCATGGACGTCTTATCGAATTCTCCCTTTAGTTTCATGGGTATTGCATGATTAGATAATACTCCAAGAACACTTCACTTAAAACATCCTATTCTATAACCCCATCCTGCTCGATCTCGCCATTGTGATGAATGATTGACACCAGGTAACAAAAATGTTCAGTCCAAGGTACTTCTTGGCCATCAATATGCATTATATGTTCATTTCTCCGCACAATTGCTAAAGTTATGTTTCATATATTATGTTTTCATTATGCTGATTTTAAATTCTTCAGATTATAAAGCTTTTCTCCACCTTTCTACTTTGGATATTATTTCATATCTAGTTACATCAACTAAGACAATATCATTTGCAAGCAACATTCACCACGAGACTTCATCCTCTATGTGCCTGGTAAGTTCATTCATAACTAACGAACGAAGATAAAGATTACAAGATAAGCATTGGTGTCAACTTATGGTGATGATAGTGACTCGTCTCCACATGAATTCTTCCCTAGCAACCACTCCTACATATTTAATCACATCAATATACCTACTAGACAATTAATTTTTTTCCAAAAGCCACCATATCATCTCCCTAGGGACCCAATAATATATATACTTGTTCAAAATCATATGGAGAAAGCATCCAGTATTATGTCATTTAGAAAATGCCACAATTAGGAAAATTGGTTTATCTTCCTTGTCCTTGATATCTTTATAGTCGTGTTCTACACTAAATGTCAGATCCATTTTATTTGTAATATTTGAATAAAAAAATTAGAGACTAAGCTGGAACTAGACACTTTAAGATGAAAATAGCACACAAGTCATATAACTTACTAACTATAGATTGTAAGATGTTTCAGAGTTGTCTTCTGATTGTCATTTGGGTTATGATATGTGTGTGTGTGTAGACTTGTGTCCTTCCAAAAGGCAACATCCGACATCCACTCCATTGAAGTTGATCTATATTATTTCAAGTATCTATAAACCAAAAATCAAGTGTTTTGAATACTTTTTGTTCATGCATCAAGTAGGGAAAAAAAATGGACGGCCTAAATAGTGAGTTGGTTAGTTTAACGGTGTAGAACATTTGAAACCTAACAAAAATTGGTTCGTAGGGGTTTTTAAATGTTTAATCATAATCAAATGGCCGGATCGAGAATTTGTATGTCTAAAAACATAAATCTAACCAACTCACTACTTTCGGCCGTCCATTTTGCGCCGCTTGATGGATGGGCAAAAAGTATTCAAAAATACTTGATTTTTATATATAAATACTTGAAATAATATTAGATCAACTTCAACAGGGTGAATTTTATATTCGAATGTCGAGGGTTGTATTTGAGTTGGAAGATTCGGACTCAAATCCTTTTGGAAGGACACAAGTCCATCTCTCCCTCTCCCTATATAGAGAGAGAGAATAGGATCCTTTCAAAGGATTTTAAGTCTCTAAAAATCAAAAATCATATCATTTGAATACTTTTTTCTTATCCATCAAGCGTGTGTAAAATGGATGGCCGAAAATAGCATTTTGCTTAAATCAGTGACTTTAAACATACAAATTCTCGATCCGACAGATCATGATCTAAACATTAACAAAAAACCTATACACCAATTTTTGTTAGGTTTAGAATATTATACACCATTAAACTAAACAACTCACTACTTTCGACCGTCCGTTTTGCGACCACTTAATGGATTAGCAAAAGTATTCAAATGTCATGATTTTTAGAGACTTCAAATAATTTAGATCAACTTGAACGGAGTGGATCTTGCATTTGAATGTCAAGGGGTTAAATTTGAGTGGGAAAGATTCGGGTCCGAATCCTTTTGAAAGGATCGTAATCTATCTCTCCTCTTTCTCTCTCTCTCTATATATATAGAGAGAGACTTGTGTCATTCCGAAAGGATTCGAGGACGAATCATTCCCACTCAAATATAACCCTATGACATTCGAATGCAAGATCCATTACGTTGAAATTGATCTACATTATTTCAGTAGTAACTAAAAAAAAAAATCATGTATTTTGAATACTTTTTTCCCATCCATCAAGTAGGCGCAAAATGGACGCCGAAAATAGTATTACTTAGATCTATGTCTTTAGACATAAATTCTCGATCCGATTATTTTATCATGATTTATAACGCTTAAGAATTCTCACATACCAATTTTTATTAGATTTCTAATATTCTACACATTTAAACTAACCAACTCACTATTTCGGCCGTCCATTTTGCGCCTACTTGATGGATGGAAAAAAGTATTCAAAATACATGATTTTTTAATTTAATTAGTTGAAATAATATAGATCAACTTCAACAGAGTGGATCTTGCATTCGGATGTCGTAGGGTTGTATTTGAGTAGAAAGGATCGGCCTCGAATTCTTTCAGA